>SZWC01004214.1:104474-123253 GCA_023375785.1 Penium margaritaceum
CTTGTACAAGTCTGCACAACTCCAGCGCAACTCCAGCACAACTCTGGCACAACGCTGGCACAACGCCGGCACAACTATGGCACAACTCTTGCACAACTGTGGCATACCTCCGGCACAACTCTGGTACAACTCTGGCAAAACTCTGGCACAACTCTGGTACAACTCTGGCACAATCATGGCACAACTCTGGCACACCTATGGCACAACTCTCGCACAACTCTTGCACAACTATGGCACAACTTTGGTACATATCTGGCACAACTCTGGCACAACTCTGGCACAACTCTAGCATAACACTGGCACACCTCAGGCACAACTCTGGCACAACTCTAGCACAACTCTGGCACAACTCTGGTACAATTTTGGCACAATTCCAGCACATCTTTGGCACAACTCTGGCACAACTCTGGTACAACTCTGACACAACTCTGGCACAACTCTAGCACAACTCTTGCACAAGTACGGCACAACTCTGGTCCAGCTTTGGCGCAACTCTTGCATAACTCTGGCACAACTCTGGCACAACTCTGGCATAACTCTGTCCCAACTCTGGCACAATTCTGGAACAAGACTGGCACAACTCTTGCACGAATCTGGTGCAACTCTGGCAAAGCTCTGGAAAACGTTTGCTACAACTATGGCACAATCCCGGCAAATCTCAAGCATAACATCGGCACAACTCTGGCACAAATCTGGCACAACGCTGGCACAACTATAGCACAACTCTGGCACAACTCTGGTACAAGTTTGCACAACTCCAGCGTTACTCCAGCACAACTCTGGCACAACGATGGCACAACGCCGGCACAACTATGGCACAACTCTTGCACAACTGTGGCATACCTCCGGCACAACTCTGGTACAACTCTGGCAAAACTCTGGCACAACTCTGATACAACTCTGGCACAATCCAGGCACAACTCTGGCATACCTATGGCACAACTCTCGCACAACTCTCGCACAACTCTCGCACAACTATGGCACAACTCTTGTACAACTCTGGAACAACTCCAGCAAAACTCTGGCAGAACCTTGGCACAAGTCTGGCACAAGTCTGGCACAACTGTGGAATAACTCTGGAACAACTCTGGCACAACTCTGGCACAACTCTGGCACAACTCTGGCACAACTCTGGCACAACTCTTGCACAACTCTGGCACACCTCTAGCACAACTCTGGCACAACTATAGCACAACTCTGGCACAACTCTGGTACAATTTGGCACAACTCCAGGACAACTTTGGCACAACTCTGGCACAACTTTGGTACTACTCTGGCACAAGTCTGGTACAACACTAGCACAACTCTTGCACAAGTAGGGCACAACTCTGGTCCAGCTTTGGCACAACTCTGGCATAACTCCGGCACAACTCTGGCACAACTCTGGCATAACTGTGGCACAACTCTTGCACAGTTATGAAACAAGTATGGCACAACTCTTGCACGACTCTGGCACAACTCTGGCAAAGCTCTGGCAAACGTTTGCTACAACTATGGCACAATCCCAGCACATCTCTGGCACAACATTGGCACAACTCTGGCACAAATCTGGCACAACGCTGGCACAACTCTGGCACAACTCTGGCACAACTCTGGCACAACTCTCGCACAACTCTGGTACAACTCTGGTACAACTCTGCACCACTCCGGCACAACTCCAGCACAACGCTGGCACAACGCTGGCACAACTATGGCACTACTCTCGCACAACTGTGGCACAACTCCGGCACAACAATGACACAACTCTGGCACAACTCTGGTACATTCCTGGCACACTTTTGGCACAACTCTGGCACACCTCTGGCAAAACTCTGGCACAACTCTGGCACAACTATGGCTCAACTCTGGTACATATCTGGCACAAATCTGGCACAACTCTGGCACAACTCTAGCATAACTCTGGCACACATCTGGCACAACTCTGGCGCAACTCTGGCACAACTCTGGCACAACTCTGGTAGAAGTTTGGCACAACTCGAGCAAAGATTTGGCAAAACTCTGGCACAACGCTGGTACAACTCTGACACAACTCTGGCACAACTCTCGCTCAACTCTGGCACAAGTATGGCACAACTCTGGTACAGCTTTGGCACAACTCTGGCATAACCCTGGCACAACTCTGGCACAACTCTGGCACATCTTTCGACACCTCTGGCTCAACTCATGCAGAACTATGGCACAACCCTGGCACAACTCTGGCACAACTCCGATACAACTATGGCACAACTCCAGCACAACTCTGGCACAACTCTGGCACAACTCTGGCACAACTATGGCACAACTCTGGCACAACTCTTGCACAGCTCTGAGACAACTCTGGTACAACTCTGCACATCTCCGGCAAAACTCTGGCACAACTCTGGCACAAATCTGGCACAACTCCGGCACAACTCTGGCACAATTCTGGAACAAGCCTGGTACAACTCTGGCACGACTATGGCACAACTCTGGCACAACTCTAGCAAACGTTTTCTACAACTATGGCACAATCCCGGCACATCTATGGCACAAAATTGGCACAACTCTGGAACAAATATGGCACAACTCTGGCACAACTCTGGCACAACTCTGGCACAAGCTAGGCACAACTCTGGCACAACTCAAGCAAAACTATGGCACAACTCTGGCACAACGATCGCACAACTCTGGAACAACTTTGGCACCACTTTGGCACAACTCTGGCATAACTCTGGCGCAACTATTGCACAACTCTGGCACAATTCTGCTACAACTCTGGCACAACTCTGGTACAATTTTGGCACAACTCCAGCACGACTCTGGTACAACTCTGGCACAACTCTGGCACAACTCTTGCATAACTCTGGCAAAAGTATAGCACAACTCTGGTACAACTTTGGCACAACTCTGGCATAACTCTAGCACAACTCTGGCACAACACCGGCACATCTCTGACACACCTCTGGCACAACTCATGCCCAACTCTGTGTCAACTCTTGCACATCTCTGGCACAACTCCGATACAACTCTGGCACAACTCCAGCACAACCCGGACACAACTCTGGCACAGCTCTGGCACAACTATGGCACAGCTCTGTCACAACTCTGGTACAGCTCTGGTCTGGGAAATCTCTGGTACAACTCTACACATCTCCGGCACACCTCCGGCACAACTCTGGCACAACTCAGGCACAACTCTGGCACAACTCTGGCACAACTCTGGCACAACTCTGGCACAACTCTGGTACACCTCTGGCAAAACTTTAGCACAACTCCGGCACACCTCTGGCACAACTCTGGCACAACTCTGGCACACCTCCGGCACAACTCTGGCACAACTCCGGCACAACTCTGGCACAACGCTGGCACAACTCTGGCACAACTCTGCCACAACTCTGGTAGAACTCTGGCACAACTCTGGCACAACTCTGGCACAACTCTGGCACAAGGGAGGCTCAACTCTGGCACAACTCAAGCAAAACTATGGCACAACTCTGGCACAACTATGGAACAACTCTGGAACAACTTGGGCACCACTCTGGCACAACTCTGGCAGAAATCTGGCACAACTATAGCACAACTCTGGCACAACTCTGGCACAACTCTGGCACAAATCTGGCACAACTCTGCCAAAACTCTGCCACAACTCTGGCACATCTCTGGCAAATCTATGGCACAACTCTCGCAGAACTCTGGCACAACTTTGGCACAACTCTGGCACAACTCTAGCTCAACTCTGGCACAACTCTGGCACAACTCTACCAGAACTCGGGCACAATTCTGGCACAACTCTGGCACAACTCTGGCACAAATCTGGCACAACTCTGGCACAACTTTGGCACAACTCTGGCACAACTCTAGCTCAACTCTGGCACAACTCTGGCACAACTCTACCAGAACTCGGGCACAATTCTGGCACAACTCTGGCACAACTCTGGCGCAGCTCTGGCACAACTGTTGCACAACTCTGGCACAACTCTGCCACAACTCTGGCACAACTCTGGCACAACTCCAGCACAATTCTGGCACAACTCAGGCGCAACTATGGTACAACTCTGGCACAACTCTGCCACAGCTCTGGGACAACTCTGGTACAACCCTGGCACAACTCTGGCATAACTCTGACACAACTCTGGAACCACTCTGGCACAACTCGGGCACACCTCTGGCACAACTATAGCAGAACTGTGGCACAACGCTAGCACAACTCTGGCACAGCTCGGGCACAACTCCGGCACAACTCTGGCACAACGCTGGCACAACTCTGGCACAACTCTGGCATAACTCTAGCACACCTCTGGCACAACTCTGGCACAACTCTGGCACAACGCTGGCACAACTCTGGCACAGCTCGGGCACAACTCCGGCACAACTCTGGCACAACGCTGGCACAACTCTGGCACAGCTCGGGCACAACTCCGGCACAACTCTGGCACAACGCTGGCACAACTCTGGCACAGCTCGGGCACAACTCCGGCACAACTCTGGCACAACGCTGGCACAACTCTGGCACAGCTCGGGCACAACTCCGGCACAACTCTGGCACAACGCTGGCACAACTCTGGCACAGCTCGGGCACAACTCCGGCACAACTCTGGCACAACGCTGGCACAACTCTGGCACAGCTCGGGCACAACTCCGGCACAACTCTGGCACAACGCTGGCACAACTCTGGCACAGCTCGGGCACAACTCCGGCACAACTCTGGCACAACGCTGGCACAACTCTGGCACAGCTCGGGCACAACTCCGGCACAACTCTGGCACAACGCTGGCACAACTCTGGCACAGCTCGGGCACAACTCCGGCACAACTCTGGCACAACGCTGGCACAACTCTGGCACAGCTCGGGCACAACTCCGGCACAACTCTGGCACAACGCTGGCACAACTCTGGCACAGCTCGGGCACAACTCCGGCACAACTCTGGCACAACTCTGGCATAACTTTGGCACAACTCTGGCAGAACTCTGGTACAACTCTGGCACATCTGTAGGCAAATCATGCAGACCTCTGGCAGAACTCTAGCACAACTCTGGCACAACTCCGATGCAACTCTGGCACAACTCTGGCACAGCTCTGGTACAACTCTGACATAACTCTGGTACAACTCTCGCACGACTCCTGCACAACTCTGGCAATTCTCTGGCACAAATCTGGAACAACTCTGGTACAACTCGGGCACAACTCTTGCACAACTCTGGCGCAACTCTAGCACACCTCTGGCACAACTCTGGCAGAACTCTTGCACAACTCTGGCAATTCTCTGGCACAAATCTGGAACAACTCTGGTACAACTCGGGCACAACTCTTGCACAACTCTGGCGCAACTCTAGCACACCTCTGGCACAACTCTGGCAGAACTCTTGCAGAACTCTGGCACAACCCTGGCACAACTCTGATACAACTCTCACACAACTCTGGCACAAGTCTGGCCTAACTCTGGCAAACCTCTGGCACAACTCTGGCACAACTCTGGCACAACTCTGATACAACTCTGCACAACTCCGGCACAACTCCGGCCCAACACTGGCACAACGCTGGCACAACTCTGGCACAACTCTGGCACAACTCTGGCACAATTATGGAACAAGTATGGTACAACTCTGGCACGACTCTGGCACAACTCTGGCAGAACCCTGGCAGAAAAATTGCTACAACTTTGGCACAATCCCGGCACACCTCTGGAATAACATTGGCACAACTATGGCACAAATATGGTACGACTCTCACACAACTCTGGCACAACTCTGGCACAACTCTAGCACAGCTCCGGCACAATTCTGGCACATTTCGGGCACAACTCTGGCACAACTTTGGCACAACTCTGGAACAACTCTGGTACAACTCTGGCACAACTCCAGCGCAACCCTGGCATAACTCTGACACAACTCTGGCACAACTCTTGCACAACTATGGCACAACTCTGGCACAATTCTGGCACAACTCTGGCACAACTCTGGCACACCTCTGGCACAACTCTGTTACAACTCTGGCACAACTCTGGCACAACTCTGGTACAACTGAGGCACAACTCTGGGACAACTCTGGCACAACTCTGGCACAACTCTTGCATAACTCTGGCACAACTCTGGCACAACTCTGGCACACCTCTAGCACAACTCTTGCAGAACTCTGGCACAACTCTGGCACTACTCTCGCACAACTCTGGCACAAATCAGGCATAACTCTGGCACAAATGTGTTACAACTCTGGTACAACTCAGGCACAACTCTTGCACAACTCCGGTACAACTCTGGCACAACTTTGGCACAACTCTGGCACAACTCCGGTACAACTCTGGCACAACTCCTGTACAACTCTGGAACAACTCTGGCACACATTTGGCACAACTCTGGCACAACTCTGGCACAGCTCTGTCACATCTTTGACACAACTCTGTCACAACTCTGGCACAACTCTGGCACAACCCTGGTACAACTCTAGACATCTCCGGCACAACTCCGGCACAACACTGGCACAACTCTGGCACAATTCTGGGAAAACATTGGCACAACTCTGGCACAACTCTAGCACAACTCTGGCACAACTCTGGCATAACTCTGGCACAAATGTGTTACAACTCTGGTACAACTCTGGCACAACTCTGGCACAACTCTGGCACAACTCTGGCAAAACTCTAGTACACCTCTGGCACAACTCTGGCAGAACTATTGCAGAACTCAGGCACAACCCTGGCACAACTCCGATACAACTCTGGCACAACTCAAGCACAACTCTGGCACAACTCTGGCAGAACTCTGGCACAACTCTGGTACAACTCTTGCACAACTCTGGCACAACTCTGGCACAAACCTGATAAAACACTGCAGAACTCTGGCACTACTCCGGCACAACTCTGGCACAACGCTGGCCCAACTCTGGCACAACTCTGGCACAACTCTGGCACAATTTTGGAACAAGTCTGGCAAAACTCTGGCACGACTCTGGCACAACTCTGGCAGAACTTTGGCAAAATTTGGCTAGAAGTATGGCACAATCCCGGTACATCTCTATAACAACATTGGCACAACGATGGCACAAATATGGCATGACTCTCCCACAACTCTGGCACAACTCTGGCACAACTCTGGCACAACTTTGGCACAACTCTGGCACAACTCTGGCACAGCTCTGGCACAACTCTGGGACAACTCTAGCACACCTCTGGCACAACTCTGGCACAATTGTGGCACAACTTTGGCACAACTCTGGTACAGCTCTGGCAAAACTCCAGCACAACACTGGCACAACTTTGGCACAACTCTGGCACATCTGTGGCACAACTGTGGCACAACTTTAGCACAGCTCTGGCAAAACTCTGGCACAACTCTAGCACAACTCTGGCTCACCTCTGGCACAACTCTGGCATGACTGTGGCACAACTCTGGCACAATTCTGGTACAAATCTGGCACAACCCCAGTACAACTCTGGCACAACTGTGGCACAAATCTGGCACAACTCTGGCTCAGCTCTGGCACAACTCTGGTACAACTCTAGCACAACTCTGGCATAACTCTGGCACAACTCTGGCAGAACTCTGGCACAACTCTGGCACATCTCTAGGCAACTAATGCAGAACTCTGGCACAACTCTAGCACAACTGTGGCACAACTCCGATACAACTCTGGCACAACCCTGGAACAACTCTGGTACAACTCTGGCATAACTCTGGTACAACTCTGGCATGACTCTGGCACAACTCTTGCAAATCTCTGGCACAAATCTGGGAAAACAACTCTGGAACTCTGGCACAACTCTGGCACAACACTGGCACAACTCTGATACAACTCTGGCACAATTCCAGCACAACTCTGGCACAACTCTGGCTTAACTTTGTCAAACCTTTGGCACAACTCTGGCATAATTCTAGCACAACTCTGATACAACTCTGCACAACTCCGGCACAACTACGGCACAACTCTGGCACAACGCTGGCACAAGGCTGGCACAACTCTGGCACATCCCTGGCACAATTCTGGAACAAGTATGGTTCAACTCTGGCACGACTCTGGCACAACTCTGGCACAACCCTGGCAGAAATTTGATACAACTATGGCACAATCCCGGCACATCTCTGGAGTTACATTGGCACAACTATGGCACAAATATGGCACGACTCTCACAAAACTCTGGCAGAACTCTGGCACAACTCTGGCACAACTCTGGCACAATTCTGGCACAACTCTGGCACAACTCTGGAACAACTCTGGTACAACTCGGCACAACTCCAGCGCAACTCTGGCACAACTCTGGCACAACTCTGGCACAACTCTGGTACAACTGTGGCACGACTTTGGCACAACTCTGGAACAACTCTAGCACAACTCTGGCACAACTCTGGTAGAACTCTGGCACAACTCTGGCATAACTCTGGCACAACTCTGGCACAACACTGGCACAACTCTGGCACACCTCTAGCACAACTCTGGCAGACCTCTGGCACAACTCCGGCACAACATTGGCACAACTCCGGTACAACTCCGGTACAACTCTGTCACAACTCGGGTACAACTCTAGCACAAATCCTGTACAACTCTGGCACAACTCTGGCACAACTCTGGCACAACTCCGGTACAACTCTGGCAGAACTCTGGTACAACTCTGGCACAACTCTGGCACAACTCTGGCACAACCCTGGCACAACTCTGTCACAACAGTGGCAGAGCTCTGGCACAGCTCTGTTACTTCTCTGGCACAACTATGGCAACGTTTTGCTACAATGATGGCACCGTTCCGGCACATCTCTGGCACAACATTGGCACAACTCCGGTACAACTCTGGCACAACTCTGGCACAATTCTGGCACAACTCTGGCACAATTCTGGCACAACTCTGGCACAATTCTGGCACAACTCTGGCACAATTCTGGCACAACTCTGGCACAATTCTGGCACAACTCTGGCACAATTCTGGCACAACTCTGGCACAATTCTGGCACAACTCTGGCACAATTCTGGCACAACTCTGGCACAATTCTGGCACAACTCTGGCACAATTCTGGCACAACTCTGGCACAATTCTGGCACAACTCTGGCACAATTCTGGCACAACTCTGGCACAATTCTGGCACAACTCTGGCACAATTCTGGCACAACTCTGGCACAATTCTGGCACAACTCTGGCACAATTCTGGCACAACTCTGGCACAATTCTGGAACAACTCTGGCACAACTATCGCACAACTCTGGCACACCTCTAGCACAACTCTGGCAGACCTCTGGCACAACTCCGGCACAACTCTGGCACAACTCCGGTACAACTCTGGCACAACTCTGGCGTGACTCTGGCACAACTCTGGCACAACTCTTGCCCATTTTTACTACAACTATGGCACGATCCCGGCACATCTATGGCACAACATTGGCACAACTCTGGAACAAACGTCGCACAACTCCTGCACAATTCTGGCACAAGTCTGGCACATATCTGGCACAACTCTGGCACAACTCTGGCACAACTCTTGCACAACTCTGGCATAACTCTGGCACAACTCTGGCACAAATCTGGCACAACTCTGGCACAATTATGGCACAAGTCTGGCACATATCTGGCACAACTCTGGCACAACTCTGGCACAACTCTTGCACAACTCTGGCATAACTCTGGCACAACTCTGGCACAAATCTGGCACAATTCTAGTCCAAGCCTGGCACAACTCTAGCACGACTCTGGCACAACTCTTGCAAAAGTGTGCTACAACAATGGCACCATCCCGGCACAACTCTGGTACAATATTGGCACAACTCTGGCACAAATATGGCACAACTCTGGCACAACTCTGGCACAACTCTGGCACAACTCCGGCACAACTCTGGCACAATTATGGCACAACTCTGGAAAAACTCTGGCACAACTCTCGCACAACTCTGGCACACCTCTAGAAAGACTCTGGCACACCTCTGGCACAACTCTGGTACAACTGTGGTACAAATCCGGCACATCTCTGGTACATCTCTGGCACAACTCCAGCACGTCTCTAGCACAACTCTGGCACAGCTCTGGCACAACTCTGGCACAACTATGGCAAAAACGTGCAACAACTTTGGCACAACTCTGGCACAACTCTGGCATAACTATGGCACAACTCTGGCACAACTCTGGCACAACTCTGGCACAACTATGGTACAACTCTGGCACAACTCTGCCAAAACTCTGCCACAACTCTGGCACATCTCTGGCAAACCTCTGGCACAACTCTGGCACAACTCTGGCATAACTCTGGCACAATGCTGGCACAACTCTAGCACAACTCTGGCACAACTCTGGCACAACTCATGCACAACTCTGGCACAACTCTGGCACAACTCTGGCACAACTCTGGCACAACTCTTGCACAACCCTGGCACAACTCTCGCACAACTTTGGCACAACTCTGGCACAACTCCGGCACAACTCTGGCACAACTCAAGCACAGCTCTGCCACAACTCTGGCACAACTCTGGTACAACTCTGGCACACCTCTGGTACAATTCTGGCACAACTCTGGCATAACTCTGGCACAAATGTGGCACAACACTGGCACAACTCTGGGACAACTCTGGTACAACTTTGGCACACCTCTAGCACAACTCTGGCAAAACTCTGGCACAACTATGGCACAATTCTGGCACAACTCTGGCACAACTCTGGCACAACTCTGGCACAATTCTGGTACAACTCTGCACAATTCCGGCACAATTCTGGCTAAACTCTGGCAGAAACCTGGCACAACTCTGGCACAACTCTGCTACAACTCTGGCACAATTCTGGAACAAATCTGGAACAACTCTGGCACAACTCTGGCAAAACGCTGGCAAAAAATTGCTACAACTATGGCACAATCCCGGCACATCTCTGGCACACCATTGGCACAACTCTGGCACAAATCTGGCACAACGCTCGCACAACTCTGGCACAACTTTCGCACGTCTCTTGCACAACTCTGGCACAACTCTGGCACAACTCTGGCACAAATCTGGCACAACTCTGGCACAACTCAAGTACAACTCTGGCACAACTCTGGCACAACGCTCGCACAACTCTGGCACAACTCTGGCACAAATCTGGCACAACTCTGGCACAACTCAAGTACAACTCTGGCACAACTCTGGCACAACGCTCGCACAACTCTGGCACAACTCTGGCACAAATCTGGCACAACTCTGGCACAACTCAAGTACAACTCTGGCACAACTCTGGCACAACGCTCGCACAACTCTGGCACAACTCTGGCACAAATCTGGCACAACTCTGGCACAACTCAAGTACAACTCTGGCACAACTCTGGCACAACGCTCGCACAACTCTGGCACAACTCTGGCACAAATATGGCACAACTCTGGCACAACTCTGGCACAACTCTGGCACAATTCTGGCACAACTCTGGCACAACTCTGGCACAATTATGGCACATCTCTGGAACAACTCTGGCACAACTATCGCACAACTCTGGCACACCTCTGGAAAGACTCTGGCACACCTCTGGCACAACTCTGGCACAACTGTGGTACAAATCCGGCACATGTCTGGTACATCTCTGGCACAACTCCAGCACGTCTCTAGCACAACTCTGGCACAGCTCTGGCACAACTCTGGCACATCTCTGGCACAACTCTGGAACAACTCTGGCACAACACTGGCACAAATCCGGCACAACTCTGAAAGAACTCAAGCAATTATATGGCACAACCATGGCACAACCATGGCACAACTCGTGCACAACTGTGGCACAATTCTGGAACATATCTGGCACAACTCTGGCACGAATGTAGCACAACTCTGGAACAACTCTGGCACGCTTTTTCTACAACTATGGCACAATTCCAGCACATCTCTAGCACAACATTTGCACAACTCTGGCACAAATCCGGCACAACTCTGGCACAACTCTGGCACAACTCTGGCACAACTCTGGCACAACTCTGGCACAACTCTGGCACAACTCTGGCACAACTCTGGCACAACTCTGGCACAACTCTGGCACAACTCTGGCACAACTCTGGCACAACTCTGGCACAACTCTGGTACAACTCTGGCACAACTCTGGCAGAAGTCTGGCACAACTCTGGCACAACTCTGGAACAACTCTGGCACAACTCACGCACAACTCTGGCACACCTCTGGCAAAACTTTGGCAGACCTCTGGCACACTTCTGGCACAACTGTGGTACAACTCTGGCACAACTCTGGTACAACTATGGCACAACTCTGGCACAACTCTGGCACAACTCTGGCACTACTCTGGCACAAGTTAGGCACAACTCTGGTACAACTGAAGCAAAACTATGGCACAACTCTGGCATAACTATGGCACGACTCTGGCACAATTATGGCACAATTCTGAAACAACTCTGGCACAACTCTGGCACAACTATGGCACAACTGTGGGAAAACTCTGGCACGACTTTGCTACAACTATGGCACCATTCCGGCACATCTCTGGCACAACATTGGCACGACTCTTGCATAAACCTGGCACAGCTCTAGCATAAATCTGGCACAACTCTGGCACAACTCTGGCACAACTCTGGCACAACTCTGGCACAACTCTGACACAACTCTGGCACAACTAAAGCACACCTCTGGCACAACTATGGCAGAACTCTGGCAGAACTCTGGCACAACCATGGCACAACTCCGATACAACTCGCAAAACCCCAGCACAACTCTGGCAGAACTATGGCACAACAATGGCACAACTCTGGCACAACCTAGGCACACCTCAGGTACAACTCTTCAAAACTCCGGCAAAACTCCGGCACAACTCCGGCACAACGCTGGCACAACTCTGGCACAACTTCGGCACAACTCTGGCACAGTTCTGGAACATGTATGGCACAGCTCTGACACGACTCTGGCACATCTCTGGAACAACCCTGGCAAAAAATTGCTACAACTATGGCACAATCCTGGCACATATCTGGAACAACATTGGCACAACTTTGGCACAAATATGGCACAACTCTAGTACAACTCTGGCATAACTCTGGCACAACTCTAGCACAACTCTGGCACAACTCTGGCACAACTCTGGCACAACTCAGCCACAAATCTGGCACAACTCAAGCACAAATATGGCAAAACTCTGGCACAACTATGGCACAACTCTGGTACAACTCTGGCACACCTCTGGTACAACTCTGGCACACCTCTGGTACAACTCTGGCACACCTCTGGTACAACTCTGGCACACCTCTGGTACAACTCTGGCACACCTCTGGTACAACTCTGGCACACCTCTGGTACAACTCTGGCACACCTCTGGTACAACTCTGGCACACCTCTGGTACAACTCTGGCACACCTCTGGTACAACTCTGGCACACCTCTGGTACAACTCTGGCACACCTCTGGTACAACTCTGGCACACCTCTGGTACAACTCTGGCACACCTCTGGTACAACTCTGGCACACCTCTGGTACAACTCTGGCACACCTCTGGTACAACTCTGGCACACCTCTGGTACAACTCTGGCACACCTCTGGTACAACTCTGGCACACCTCTGGTACAACTCTGGCACACCTCTGGTACAACTCTGGCACACCTCTGGTACAACTCTGGCACACCTCTGGTACAACTCTGGCACACCTCTGGTACAACTCTGGCACACCTCTGGTACAACTCTGGCACACCTCTGGTACAACTCTGGCACACCTCTGGTACAACTCTGGCACACCTCTGGTACAACTCTGGCACACCTCTGGTACAACTCTGGCACACCTCTGGTACAACTCTGGCACACCTCTGGTACAACTCTGGCACACCTCTGGTACAACTCTGGCACACCTCTGGTACAACTCTGGCACACCTCTGGTACAACTCTGGCACACCTCTGGTACAACTCTGGCACACCTCTGGTACAACTCTGGCACACCTCTGGTACAACTCTGGCACACCTCTGGTACAACTCTGGCACACCTCTGGTACAACTCTGGCACACCTCTGGTACAACTCTGGCACACCTCTGGTACAACTCTGGCACACCTCTGGTACAACTCTGGCACACCTCTGGTACAACTCTGGCACACCTCTGGTACAACTCTGGCACACCTCTGGTACAACTCTGGCACACCTCTGGTACAACTCTGGCACACCTCTGGTACAACTCTGGCACACCTCTGGTACAACTCTGGCACACCTCTGGTACAACTCTGGCACACCTCTGGTACAACTCTGGCACACCTCTGGTACAACTCTGGCACACCTCTGGTACAACTCTGGCACACCTCTGGTACAACTCTGGCACACCTCTGGTACAACTCTGGCACACCTCTGGTACAACTCTGGCACACCTCTGGTACAACTCTGGCACACCTCTGGTACAACTCTGGCACACCTCTGGTACAACTCTGGCACACCTCTGGTACAACTCTGGCACACCTCTGGTACAACTCTGGCACACCTCTGGTACAACTCTGGCACACCTCTGGTACAACTCTGGCACACCTCTGGTACAACTCTGGCACACCTCTGGTACAACTCTGGCACACCTCTGGTA
The DNA here is from genome assembly GCA_023375785.1 of Penium margaritaceum. Taxonomy (NCBI): domain Eukaryota; kingdom Viridiplantae; phylum Streptophyta; class Zygnematophyceae; order Desmidiales; family Peniaceae; genus Penium; species Penium margaritaceum. The sequence goes on from SZWC01004214.1 coordinate 118,912, forward strand.
CAACTCTGGCACACCTCTGGTACAACTCTGGCACACCTCTGGTACAACTCTGGCACACCTCTGGTACAACTCTGGCACACCTCTGGTACAACTCTGGCACACCTCTGGTACAACTCTGGCACACCTCTGGTACAACTCTGGCACACCTCTGGTACAACTCTGGCACACCTCTGGTACAACTCTGGCACACCTCTGGTACAACTCTGGCACACCTCTGGTACAACTCTGGCACACCTCTGGTACAACTCTGGCACACCTCTGGTACAACTCTGGCACACCTCTGGTACAACTCTGGCACACCTCTGGTACAACTCTGGCACACCTCTGGTACAACTCTGGCACACCTCTGGTACAACTCTGGCACACCTCTGGTACAACTCTGGCACACCTCTGGTACAACTCTGGCACACCTCTGGTACAACTCTGGCACACCTCTGGTACAACTCTGGCACACCTCTGGTACAACTCTGGCACACCTCTGGTACAACTCTGGCACACCTCTGGTACAACTCTGGCACACCTCTGGTACAACTCTGGCACACCTCTGGTACAACTCTGGCACACCTCTGGTACAACTCTGGCACACCTCTGGTACAACTCTGGCACACCTCTGGTACAACTCTGGCACACCTCTGGTACAACTCTGGCACACCTCTGGTACAACTCTGGCACACCTCTGGTACAACTCTGGCACACCTCTGGTACAACTCTGGCACACCTCTGGTACAACTCTGGCACACCTCTGGTACAACTCTGGCACACCTCTGGTACAACTCTGGCACACCTCTGGTACAACTCTGGCACACCTCTGGTACAACTCTGGCACACCTCTGGTACAACTCTGGCACACCTCTGGTACAACTCTGGCACACCTCTGGTACAACTCTGGCACACCTCTGGTACAACTCTGGCACACCTCTGGTACAACTCTGGCACACCTCTGGTACAACTCTGGCACACCTCTGGTACAACTCTGGCACACCTCTGGTACAACTCTGGCACACCTCTGGTACAACTCTGGCACACCTCTGGTACAACTCTGGCACACCTCTGGTACAACTCTGGCACACCTCTGGTACAACTCTGGCACACCTCTGGTACAACTCTGGCACACCTCTGGTACAACTCTGGCACACCTCTGGTACAACTCTGGCACACCTCTGGTACAACTCTGGCACACCTCTGGTACAACTCTGGCACACCTCTGGTACAACTCTGGCACACCTCTGGTACAACTCTGGCACACCTCTGGTACAACTCTGGCACACCTCTGGTACAACTCTGGCACACCTCTGGTACAACTCTGGCACACCTCTGGTACAACTCTGGCACACCTCTGGTACAACTCTGGCACACCTCTGGTACAACTCTGGCACACCTCTGGTACAACTCTGGCACACCTCTGGTACAACTCTGGCACACCTCTGGTACAACTCTGGCACACCTCTGGTACAACTCTGGCACACCTCTGGTACAACTCTGGCACACCTCTGGTACAACTCTGGCACACCTCTGGTACAACTCTGGCACACCTCTGGTACAACTCTGGCACACCTCTGGTACAACTCTGGCACACCTCTGGTACAACTCTGGCACACCTCTGGTACAACTCTGGCACACCTCTGGTACAACTCTGGCACACCTCTGGTACAACTCTGGCACACCTCTGGTACAACTCTGGCACACCTCTGGTACAACTCTGGCACACCTCTGGTACAACTCTGGCACACCTCTGGTACAACTCTGGCACACCTCTGGTACAACTCTGGCACACCTCTGGTACAACTCTGGCACACCTCTGGTACAACTCTGGCACACCTCTGGTACAACTCTGGCACACCTCTGGTACAACTCTGGCACACCTCTGGTACAACTCTGGCACACCTCTGGTACAACTCTGGCACACCTCTGGTACAACTCTGGCACACCTCTGGTACAACTCTGGCACACCTCTGGTACAACTCTGGCACACCTCTGGTACAACTCTGGCACACCTCTGGTACAACTCTGGCACACCTCTGGTACAACTCTGGCACACCTCTGGTACAACTCTGGCACACCTCTGGTACAACTCTGGCACACCTCTGGTACAACTCTGGCACACCTCTGGTACAACTCTGGCACACCTCTGGTACAACTCTGGCACACCTCTGGTACAACTCTGGCACACCTCTGGTACAACTCTGGCACACCTCTGGTACAACTCTGGCACACCTCTGGTACAACTCTGGCACACCTCTGGTACAACTCTGGCACACCTCTGGTACAACTCTGGCACACCTCTGGTACAACTCTGGCACACCTCTGGTACAACTCTGGCACACCTCTGGTACAACTCTGGCACACCTCTGGTACAACTCTGGCACACCTCTGGTACAACTCTGGCACACCTCTGGTACAACTCTGGCACACCTCTGGTACAACTCTGGCACACCTCTGGTACAACTCTGGCACACCTCTGGTACAACTCTGGCACACCTCTGGTACAACTCTGGCACACCTCTGGTACAACTCTGGCACACCTCTGGTACAACTCTGGCACACCTCTGGTACAACTCTGGCACACCTCTGGTACAACTCTGGCACACCTCTGGTACAACTCTGGCACACCTCTGGTACAACTCTGGCACACCTCTGGTACAACTCTGGCACACCTCTGGTACAACTCTGGCACACCTCTGGTACAACTCTGGCACACCTCTGGTACAACTCTGGCACACCTCTGGTACAACTCTGGCACACCTCTGGTACAACTCTGGCACACCTCTGGTACAACTCTGGCACACCTCTGGCACAACTCTGGTACAGCTCACAACTCCGGCACAACTCCGGCACAACTCTGGCACAACTCTGGCACAACACTGGCACAACTCTGGCACAACTCTGGCACAACTATGGAACAACTTCGGCACAACTCTTGTACGACTCTGCCACAACTCTGGCACAACTCTGGCAAGATTTTACTACAATTATGGCACAATTCCGGCACATCTCTTGCACAACATTGGCACAAGTCTGGCACAAATCTGGCACAGCTCTAGCACAACTCTGGCACATCTCTTGCACAACTCTGGCACACCTCTAGCAAAGTTTTGATACAAATTTGGGTCAATCCGGGCACATCTCTGGCACAACATTGGTTCAACACTGGAACAACTCTGGCACAACTCTCACACAACTCTTGGACAGCTCTGGCACAACTCTGGCACGACTCTGGTACAACTCTCGCACAACTCTGGCACACCTCTCGCAAAACTCTGGCACAACTCTGGCATAACTATGGTACAACTATGGCAAAACTCTGGCACAACTCTGGCACAACCCTCACACAACTTTGGCACAACTCTGGCAGAACTACGGCACAAATATGGCACAACTCCAGCAAAACACTGGCACAACACTGGCACAACTCTGGTACAACTCTGGCACACCTCTGGCACAACTCTGGCACAACTATGGCACAACTCTGGTACAACTCTGGCACAACTCTGGCATAACTCTGGCACAACTCTGGTACAACTGTGGCACAACTCTGGCACACCTCTGGCACAACTCTTGCAGAACTGTGGCACAACGCTGGCACAACTCTGGCAGAACTCTGGCACAACTATGGCACAATTCAGGAAAAACTATGGCACAACTCTGGCACACCTCTGGTACAACTCTGCACAACTCCAGCACAACTCCGGCAAAACTCTGGCAGAAATCTGGCACAACTCTAGCACAACTCTGGCACAACTATGGCACAATTCAGGAAAAACTATGGCACAACTCTGGCACACCTCTGGTACAACTCTGCACAACTCCAGCACAACTCCGGCAAAACTCTGGCAGAAATCTGGCACAACTCTAGTACACCTCTGGCACAACTCTGGCACAACTGTGGCACAACTCTGGAACAACTCTGGTACAACTCTGGCACAAATCCAGCACAACTCTGGCACAACTCTGGCACAACTCTGGCACAACTCTGGCACACCTCTGGCACAACTCTGGCACAACTGTGGCACAACTCTGGAACAACTCTGGTACAACTCTGGCACAAATCCAGCACAACTCTGGCACAACTCTGGCACAACTCTGGCACAACTCTGGCACAATTCTGGAACAAATATGGCACAACTTTGGCACGACTCTGGCACAACTCTGCAAAACTCTGGAAAAATATTGCTACAACTATGGCACAACCCCGGCACATCTCTGGCACAACACTGTCAAAACTCTGGCACATATATAGCACAACTCTCGTACAACTCTGCACAACTCCGGCACATCTCCGGCACATCTCTGGCACAACGCTGGCACAGCGCTGGCACAACTCTGGCACAAATATCGCACAACC
>SZWC01004214.1:148902-173131 GCA_023375785.1 Penium margaritaceum
CACAACTCCGGCACAACTCCGGCACAACTCTGGTACAACTCTCCACAACTCCGGCACAACTCCGGCACAACTCTGGCACAATTCTGGCACAACGCTGGCACAACTCAGGCACAACTATGGCACAACTCTGGAAAACTTCTGAAACGATTCTGGCACAGCTCTGGCACGACTCTGGCACAACTCTGGCACAACCCTGGCAATCATTTGCTAAAACTATGGCACAATCCCGGCATATCTCTGGAACAACATTGGCACAACTATGGCACAAACATGGCCAAACTCTCGCACAACAATGGCACAACTCTGGCACAACTCCAGCAAAACTCTGGCAGCACTCTAGCACAACTCTGGCACAGCTCTAGTACACCTCTGGCACAACTCTGGCACAACTCTTGCACAACTCTTGCACAACTCTGGTACAACTCTGGTACAACTCTGGCACAACTCCAGCACAGCTCTTGCACAACTCTGGCCCAACTGTGGGACAACTCTGGCACAGCTCTGGCACAACTCTGGCACAACTATCGCAAAACTCTGGCACAACTCTGGCACAACTCTGGCACAACTCTGCCACAACTCTGGCACAACCCTGGCACAACTCTGGCACAACACTGGCACAACTCTGGTTTAACTTTACACATCTCCGGCACGACTCCGGCACAACTCTGGCACAACTCTGGCACAACGCTGGCACAACTCTGGCACAACTCTGGCACAATTCTTGAACAAGCCTGGCACAACTCTAGCACGACTCTGGCACAACTCTGCCACAACTATGAAAAACGTTTGCTACAGCAATGGCACCATCCCGGCACATATCTGGCACAACATTGGCAGAACTCTGGCACAACTCTGGCACAACTCTGGCACAACTCTGGGAACTCTGGCACAACTCTCGCACTACTCTGGCAAACCTCTGGCAAACCTCTGGCACAACTCTGGCACGACTGTGGTACAACTCTGGCACAACTCAGGTGCAAGTCTGGCACAACTCCAGCACAACTCTAGCACAACTCTGGCACATCTTTGGCACAACTCTGGCATGACTCTGGCACAACTCTGGCACAACTCTAGCACAACTCCGGCACAACTCTGGCACAACTCTGGCACACATTAGGCTCAACTCTGGCACAACTCAAGCAAAACTATGGCACAACTCTGGCACAACTTTGGCACAACTCCGGCACAACTCTGGCACAATTCTGGAACAACTCTGGCACAACTCTGGCAAAACTCTGGCACAACTCTGGCAAAACTCTGGCACAACTCTGGCACAGCTCTGGCACAATTCTGGCACAACTCTGGCACACCTCTGGCACAAATCTGGCACAACTTTGGCACAACTCTGGCACAACTCTGGTACAACTCTGGCACAACTCCAGCACAACTTTGCCACATCTCTGGCCAAACTCTGGAACAACTCAGGCACAACTCTAGCACAACTCAAGCACAACTATGGCACAACTCTGGCACAACTATGGCACAACTCTGGAAAACGTTTGGCACAACTCTCGCACAACTCTGGTATAACTCTGGCCCAACACTAGCACAACTCTGGCACAAGTCTGGCACAACTCTGGCACAACTCTGGCACAACTCTAGCACAACTCTGCCACAACTCTGCCACATCTCTGGCAAACCTCTTGCACAACTCTGGCACAACTCTGGCACAACTCCAGCAAAACTCTGGCAGCACTCTAGCACAACTCTGGCACAGCTCTAGCACACCTCTGGCACAACTCTGGCACAACTCCAGCAAAACTCTGGCAGCACTCTAGCACAACTCTGGCACAACTCTGCCACAACTCTGCCACAACTCTGCCCTTCTCTGGCAAACCTCTTGCACAACTCTGGCACAATTCTGGCACAACTCTGGCTCAACTATTGCACAACTCTGGCACAACTGTGGCACAACTCTGGCACAACTCTGGCACAGCTCTGGCACAACTATGGCACAGCTCTGGTACAACTGTGGCACAACTCTGGCGCAACTCTGGCACAACTCTGGCACAACTCTGGTACAACGTTTGCTAGACTCTTGTACAACTCTGGCACAGCTGTGGCACAACTCTGGCACAACTCTGGCACAACTCTGGCACAACTCTGGCACAACTCTGGCACAACTCTGGCACAACTCTAGCACAACTCTGGCACAACTCTGGCACAACTCTGGCACAACTCTCGCAATACTCTGGCAAACCTCTGGCAAACCTCTGGCACAACTCTGGCACGACTGTGGTACAACTCTGGCACAACTCAGGTGCAAGTCTGGCAAAACTCCAGCACAACTCTAGCACAACTCTGGCACAAATCTGGCTCAACTCTGGCACATCTCTGGCGCAACTCTGCCACAACTCTTGCACAACACTGGCACAACCCTGGCACAACTCTGGCACAACTCTGGCACAACTCTGGCACACATTAGGCTCAACTCTGGCACAACTCAAGCAAAACTATGGCACAACTCTGGCACAACTTTGGCACAACTCCGGCACAACTCTGGCACAATTCTGGAACAACTCTGGCACAACTCTGGCAAACCTCTGGCACAACTCTGGCAAAACTCTGGCACAACTCTGGCACAGCAGTGGCACAACTCTAGCACAACTCTGGCACAACTCTGGCACAACTCTGGCACACCTCTGGCACAACTTTGGCACAAATCTGGCACATTTCTTACACACCTCTAGCACAACTAAGCCACAACTCTGCCACAACTCTGGCAAATCTCTGGCTAACATCTGGCACAGCTCTGGCACAACTCTGGCACAACTCTGGCACAACTCTGGCACAACGCTGGCACAACTCTTGCACAACTCTAGCACAACTCTGGCACAATCTTGGCACAACTCTGGCACGACTATCGCAGAACTCTGGCACAACTCTGGCACACCTCGAGCACAACTCTGGCACAACTTGGGCACAGCTCTGGCACAACTCTGGCACAACTCTGGCACAATTCTGGCACAACTCTGGCACAACTCTGGCACAACGCTGGCACAACTCTTGCACAACTCTAGCACAACTCTGGCACAATCTTGGCACAACTCTGGCACGACTATCGCAGAACTCTGGCACAACTCTGGCACACCTCGAGCACAACTCTGGCACAACTTGGGCACAGCTCTGGCACAACTCTGGCACAACTCTGGCACAATTCTGGCACAACTCTGGCACAACTCTGGCACAACGCTGGCACAACTCTTGCACAACTCTAGCACAACTCTGGCACAATCTTGGCACAACTCTGGCACGACTATCGCAGAACTCTGGCACAACTCTGGCACACCTCGAGCACAACTCTGGCACAACTTGGGCACAGCTCTGGCACAACTCTGGCACAACTCTGGCACAATTCTGGCACAACTCTGGCACAACTCTGGCACAACGCTGGCACAACTCTTGCACAACTCTAGCACAACTCTGGCACAATCTTGGCACAACTCTGGCACGACTATCGCAGAACTCTGGCACAACTCTGGCACACCTCGAGCACAACTCTGGCACAACTTGGGCACAGCTCTGGCACAACTCTGGCACAACTCTGGCACAATTCTGGCACAACTCTGGCACAACTCTGGCACAACGCTGGCACAACTCTTGCACAACTCTAGCACAACTCTGGCACAATCTTGGCACAACTCTGGCACGACTATCGCAGAACTCTGGCACAACTCTGGCACACCTCGAGCACAACTCTGGCACAACTTGGGCACAGCTCTGGCACAACTCTGGCACAACTCTGGCACAATTCTGGCACAACTCTGGCACAACTCTGGCACAACGCTGGCACAACTCTTGCACAACTCTAGCACAACTCTGGCACAATCTTGGCACAACTCTGGCACGACTATCGCAGAACTCTGGCACAACTCTGGCACACCTCGAGCACAACTCTGGCACAACTTGGGCACAGCTCTGGCACAACTCTGGCACAACTCTGGCACAATTCTGGCACAACTCTGGCACAACTCTGGCACAACGCTGGCACAACTCTTGCACAACTCTAGCACAACTCTGGCACAATCTTGGCACAACTCTGGCACGACTATCGCAGAACTCTGGCACAACTCTGGCACACCTCGAGCACAACTCTGGCACAACTTGGGCACAGCTCTGGCACAACTCTGGCACAACTCCAGCACAACTCTGGCACAACTCTGGCACAACTCTGGCACAACTCTGGCACAACTCTGGCACAACTCCAGCACAACTCTGGCACAACTCTGGAACAACTCTGGTACAACTCTGGCACAACTCTGGTACAACTCTGGCACAACTCTGGCACAACTGTGGCACACCTCTGGCACAACTCTGGTACAGCTCTGGCACAACTCTGGCATAACTACTGCACAACTCTTGCACAACTATGGCACAACTCTTGCACACCTCTGGCACAACTATAGCAGAACTCTGGCACGACTCTGGCATAACTCTTGCACAACTCTGGCACAACTTCAGTACAACTCTGCACAACTCTGACACAACTCGGGCACAACTCTGGCACAACTTTGGCACAACTCTGGCACAACTCTGGCACAACTCTGGCACAACTCTGGCACAATTCTGGAACAAGTATGGCACAATCCCGGCACATCTCTGGCACAACTCTGGCACAACTCTGGCGCAACTCTGGCACAACTCTGGCGCAACTCTGGCACAACTCTGGCGCAACTCTGGCACAACTCTGGCGCAACTCTGGCACAACTCTGGCGCAACTCTGGCACAACTCTGGCGCAACTCTGGCACAACTCTGGCGCAACTCTGGCACAACTCTGGCGCAACTCTGGCACAACTCTGGCGCAACTCTGGCACAACTCTGGCGCAACTCTGGCACAACTCTGGCGCAACTCTGGCACAACTCTGGCGCAACTCTGGCACAACTCTGGCGCAACTCTGGCACAACTCTGGCGCAACTCTGGCACAACTCTGGCGCAACTCTGGCACAACTCTGGCGCAACTCTGGCACAACTCTGGCGCAACTCTGGCACAACTCTGGCGCAACTCTGGCACAACTCTGGCGCAACTCTGGCACAACTCTGGCGCAACTCTGGCACAACTCTGGCGCAACTCTGGCACAACTCTGGCGCAACTCTGGCACAACTCTGGCGCAACTCTGGCACAACTCTGGCGCAACTCTGGCACAACTCTGGCGCAACTCTGGCACAACTCTGGCGCAACTCTGGCACAACTCTGGCGCAACTCTGGCACAACTCTGGCGCAACTCTGGCACAACTCTGGCGCAACTCTGGCACAACTCTGGCGCAACTCTGGCACAACTCTGGCGCAACTCTGGCACAACTCTGGCGCAACTCTGGCACAACTCTGGCGCAACTCTGGCACAACTCTGGCGCAACTCTGGCACAACTCTGGCGCAACTCTGGCACAACTCTGGCGCAACTCTGGCACAACTCTGGCGCAACTCTGGCACAACTCTGGCGCAACTCTGGCACAACTCTGGCGCAACTCTGGCACAACTCTGGCGCAACTCTGGCACAACTCTGGCGCAACTCTGGCACAACTCTGGCGCAACTCTGGCACAACTCTGGCGCAACTCTGGCACAACTCTGGCGCAACTCTGGCACAACTCTGGCGCAACTCTGGCACAACTCTGGCGCAACTCTGGCACAACTCTGGCGCAACTCTGGCACAACTCTGGCGCAACTCTGGCACAACTCTGGCGCAACTCTGGCACAACTCTGGCGCAACTCTGGCACAACTCTGGCGCAACTCTGGCACAACTCTGGCGCAACTCTGGCACAACTCTGGCGCAACTCTGGCACAACTCTGGCGCAACTCTGGCACAACTCTGGCGCAACTCTGGCACAACTCTGGCGCAACTCTGGCACAACTCTGGCGCAACTCTGGCACAACTCTGGCGCAACTCTGGCACAACTCTGGCGCAACTCTGGCACAACTCTGGCGCAACTCTGGCACAACTCTGGCGCAACTCTGGCACAACTCTGGCGCAACTCTGGCACAACTCTGGCGCAACTCTGGCACAACTCTGGCGCAACTCTGGCACAACTCTGGCGCAACTCTGGCACAACTCTGGCGCAACTCTGGCACAACTCTGGCGCAACTCTGGCACAACTCTGGCGCAACTCTGGCACAACTCTGGCGCAACTCTGGCACAACTCTGGCGCAACTCTGGCACAACTCTGGCGCAACTCTGGCACAACTCTGGCGCAACTCTGGCACAACTCTGGCGCAACTCTGGCACAACTCTGGCGCAACTCTGGCACAACTCTGGCGCAACTCTGGCACAACTCTGGCGCAACTCTGGCACAACTCTGGCGCAACTCTGGCACAACTCTGGCGCAACTCTGGCACAACTCTGGCGCAACTCTGGCACAACTCTGGCGCAACTCTGGCACAACTCTGGCGCAACTCTGGCACAACTCTGGCGCAACTCTGGCACAACTCTGGCGCAACTCTGGCACAACTCTGGCGCAACTCTGGCACAACTCTGGCGCAACTCTGGCACAACTCTGGCGCAACTCTGGCACAACTCTGGCGCAACTCTGGCACAACTCTGGCGCAACTCTGGCACAACTCTGGCGCAACTCTGGCACAACTCTGGCGCAACTCTGGCACAACTCTGGCGCAACTCTGGCACAACTCTGGCGCAACTCTGGCACAACTCTGGCGCAACTCTGGCACAACTCTGGCGCAACTCTGGCACAACTCTGGCGCAACTCTGGCACAACTCTGGCGCAACTCTGGCACAACTCTGGCGCAACTCTGGCACAACTCTGGCGCAACTCTGGCACAACTCTGGCGCAACTCTGGCACAACTCTGGCGCAACTCTGGCACAACTCTGGCGCAACTCTGGCACAACTCTGGCGCAACTCTGGCACAACTCTGGCGCAACTCTGGCACAACTCTGGCGCAACTCTGGCACAACTCTGGCGCAACTCTGGCACAACTCTGGCGCAACTCTGGCACAACTCTGGCGCAACTCTGGCACAACTCTGGCGCAACTCTGGCACAACTCTGGCGCAACTCTGGCACAACTCTGGCGCAACTCTGGCACAACTCTGGCGCAACTCTGGCACAACTCTGGCGCAACTCTGGCACAACTCTGGCGCAACTCTGGCACAACTCTGGCGCAACTCTGGCACAACTCTGGCGCAACTCTGGCACAACTCTGGCGCAACTCTGGCACAACTCTGGCGCAACTCTGGCACAACTCTGGCGCAACTCTGGCACAACTCTGGCGCAACTCTGGCACAACTCTGGCGCAACTCTGGCACAACTCTGGCGCAACTCTGGCACAACTCTGGCGCAACTCTGGCACAACTCTGGCGCAACTCTGGCACAACTCTGGCGCAACTCTGGCACAACTCTGGCGCAACTCTGGCACAACTCTGGCGCAACTCTGGCACAACTCTGGCGCAACTCTGGCACAACTCTGGCGCAACTCTGGCACAACTCTGGCGCAACTCTGGCACAACTCTGGCGCAACTCTGGCACAACTCTGGCGCAACTCTGGCACAACTCTGGCGCAACTCTGGCACAACTCTGGCGCAACTCTGGCACAACTCTGGCGCAACTCTGGCACAACTCTGGCGCAACTCTGGCACAACTCTGGCGCAACTCTGGCACAACTCTGGCGCAACTCTGGCACAACTCTGGCGCAACTCTGGCACAACTCTGGCGCAACTCTGGCACAACTCTGGCGCAACTCTGGCACAACTCTGGCGCAACTCTGGCACAACTCTGGCGCAACTCTGGCACAACTCTGGCGCAACTCTGGCACAACTCTGGCGCAACTCTGGCACAACTCTGGCGCAACTCTGGCACAACTCTGGCGCAACTCTGGCACAACTCTGGCGCAACTCTGGCACAACTCTGGCGCAACTCTGGCACAACTCTGGCGCAACTCTGGCACAACTCTGGCGCAACTCTGGCACAACTCTGGCGCAACTCTGGCACAACTCTGGCGCAACTCTGGCACAACTCTGGCGCAACTCTGGCACAACTCTGGCGCAACTCTGGCACAACTCTGGCGCAACTCTGGCACAACTCTGGCACAACTATGGCACCACTCTGGCACAACTCTGGCACAACTCTGGCACAACTCTGGCACAACTATGGCACAACTCTGGCACAACTCTGGCATAACTCTGGTACAACTCTACACATCTCCGGCACAACTCTGGCACGCCTCTGGCACAACTCTGGCACAACGCTGGCACAACTCTGACACAACTCTGGCACAATTCTGGAACAAGCCTGGCACAATTCTAGCACAACTCTGGCACAACTCTGGCACAGCGCTGGCAAAATTTGGCTACAATGATGGCACCATCCTGGCACATCTCTGGCACAACATTGGCACAACTCTGGCACAAATATGGCAAACTCAGGCACAACTCTGGCACAACTCTGGCACAGCTCTGGAACAACTCAGCCACAACTCTCGCACAACTCTGGCATACCTCTGGCAAAACTCTAGCACACCTCTGGCACAACTCTGGCACAACTGTGGTACAAATATAGTTCAGCTTGGGTACAGCTCTGGCAAAAATCCAGCACAACTCTAGCACAACTCTGGCACAACTCTGGCACAACTCTGGCACAACTCTGGCACAACTCTGGCACAACTCTGGCACAACTCTGGCACAACTCTGGCACAACTCTGGCACAACTCTGGCACACCTCTGGCACAACTCTGGCACAACTCTGGCACAACTCAGGCACAACTCTGGCACAACTCTGGCACGACTCTGGCACAACTCTGGCACAACTATAGCACAACTCTGGCACAACTCAGGCACAACTCTGGCACAACTCTGGCACGACTCTGGCACAACTCTGGCACAACTATAGCACAACTCTGGCACAACTCAGGCACAACTCTGGCACAACTCTGGCACGACTCTGGCACAACTCTGGCACAACTATAGCACAACTCTGGCACAACTCAGGCACAACTCCGGTACAACTCTGCACAACTCCGGCACAGCTCCGGCACAACTCCGGCACAATTCTGGCACAACACTGGCACAACTCTGGCAAAACTATGGCACACCTCTGGCACAACTCAGGCGTAACTCTGGTACAACTCTGCACAACTCCGGCACAACTCCGGCACAACTTTGGCACAATTTTGGCACAACGCTGGCACAAATCTGGCACAACTATGGCACAACTCTGGCAAAATTCCGGAACAAGTCTGGCTCAGCTCTGGCACGACTCTGGCACAAATCTGGCACAACCCTGGCAAACATTTGCTGAAACTATGGCACAATCCCGGCACATCTCTGGAACAACATTGGAACAACTATGGCACAGACATGGCCAAACTCTCGCACAACTCTGGCACAACTCTGGCACAACTCTAGCACAACTCTGGCAGCACTCTAGCACAACTCTGGCACAGCTCTAGCACACCTCTGGCACAACTCTGGCACAACTCTGGCACAACTGTTGCACAACTCTGGTACAACTCTGGTACAACTCGGGCACAACTCTGGCACAACTCTGGCACAACTCTGGCACAACTCTGGCACAACGCTGGCACAACTCGGGCACAACTCTGGCACAATTATGGAACAAGCCTGGCACAACTCTAGCACGACTCTTGCACAACTTTGCCACAACTCTGGACAAAGCTTTCTACAACGATGGCACCATCCCGGCACATCTCTGGTACAACATTGGCACAACTCTGGCACAAATATGGCACAACTCTGGCACAACTCTGGCACAACTCTGGCACAACTCTGGAACAACTCTGGCAAAACTGTCGCAATACTCTGGCAAAACTCTGGCAAAACACTGGCACACCTCTGGCACAACTCTGACACAACTGTGGTACAACTCTGGCACAACTCAGGTGCATCTCTGGCACAACTTCAGCACAACTCTAGCACAATCTGGCACAAATCTGGCACAACTCTGGCGCATCTCTGGCACAACTCTGGCACAACTCTGGCACACATTAGGCTCAACTCTGGCACAACTCAAGCAAAAGTATGGCACAACTCTGGCCTAAGTTTGGCACAACTCCGGCACAACTCTGGCACAATTATGGAACCACTCTGGCACAACTCAGGCAAAACTCTGGCACAACTCTGGCAGAACTCTGGCCTAACTCTGGCAGAGCTCTGGCACAAATCTGGCACAACTCTGGCACACCTCTGGCACAAATCTGTGACAACTTTGGCACAACTCTGGCACAACTCTGGTACAACTATGGCACAACTCCAGCACAACTCTGCCACATCTCTGGCCCAACTCTGGAACAACTCAGGCACAACTCTAGCACAACTCAAGCACAACTATGGCACAACTCTGGCACAACTATGGCACAACTCTCGCACAACTCTGGTATAACTCTGGCTCAACACTAGCACAAGTCTGGCAAAAGTCTGGCACAACTCTGGCACAACTCTGGCACAACTCTAGCACAACTCTGCCACAAGTCTGCCACAACTCTGCCACATCTCTGGCAAACCTCTTTCACACCTCTGGCACAAATCTGGCACAACTCTGGCTTAACTATTGCACAACTCTGGCACAACTGTGGCACAACTCTGGCACAACTCTGGCACAGCTCTGGCACAACTCTGGCACAACTCTGGTACAACTGTGGCACAACTCTGGCACAACTCTGGCACAACTCTGGCACAACTCTGGTACAACGTTTGCACAACTCTAGCACAACTCTGGCACACCTCTGGCACAACTCTGGCACAACTGTGGCACAACTCTTTCACAACTCTGGCACAGCTCTGGCACAAGTCCAGCAGAACTCTGGCACAACTCTGGCACAACTCTGGTACAACTTTGGCACAACTGTGGTACAACTCTGACACAACTCTGGCACAACTCTGGCACAACTCTGGTACAACGTTTGCACAAATCTGGTATAACTCTGGCACAACTCTGGCACAACTCTGGCACAACTCTTGCACACCTCTTGCACAACTCTAGCAGAACTCAAGCACAACTCTGGCACAACTGTGGCACAACTATGGTACAACTCAGGCACAACTCCAGCACAAATATGGCACAACTCTGGCACATCTCTAGCACAATTCTGGGACAAGTTAGGCACAACTCTGGCACAACTCAAGCAAAACTATGGCACAACTCTGGCACAACTATGGCACAACGCTGGAACAACTTTAGCACAACTATGGGACAACTCTGGCACAACTCTGGTACAACTCTGCCAAAAATCGGCCACAACTCTTGTACATCTCTGGCAAACCTCTGGCACAACTCTGGCACAACTCTGGCACAACTCTGGCACAACTCTGGCACAACTCTGGCACAACTCTAGCACAACTTTGGCACAGCTCTGGCACAACTCTGGCACAACTCTGGCACAACTCCAGCACAACTCTGGCACAACTCTGGTACAACTCTGGCACAACTCCAGCACAACTCTGGCACAACTCTGGTACAACTCTGGCACAACTCCAGCACAACTCTGGCACAACTCTGGTACAACTCTGGCACAACTCCAGCACAACTCTGGCACAACTCTGGTACAACTCTGGCACAACTCCAGCACAACTCTGGCACAACTCTGGTACAACTCTGGCACAACTCCAGCACAACTCTGGCACAACTCTGGTACAACTCTGGCACAACTCCAGCACAACTCTGGCACAACTCTGGTACAACTCTGGCACAACTCCAGCACAACTCTGGCACAACTCTGGTACAACTCTGGCACAACTCCAGCACAACTCTGGCACAACTCTGGTACAACTCTGGCACAACTCCAGCACAACTCTGGCACAACTCTGGTACAACTCTGGCACAACTCCAGCACAACTCTGGCACAACTCTGGTACAACTCTGGCACAACTCCAGCACAACTCTGGCACAACTCTGGTACAACGCTGGCACAACACTGGCACAACTCTGGCACAACTCTGGCACAACTCTGGTACAACTCTGGTACAGCTCTGCACAGCTCTGGCACAACTCCGGCACAACTCTGGTACAAATCTGCCACAACTCTGGGACAACTCTGGCACAACTCTGGCACAATTCTGTCACAAGTCTGGCATAAACTCTGGCATGACTCGGGCACAACTCTGGCAAACTCTGGCAAAACGTTGCTACAGCTATGGCACAATCCCGGCACATCTCTGGCACAACATTGGCACAGCATTGGCCCTACTCTGCCACAAATCTGGCACAATGCTGGCACAACTCTGGCACAACCCTGTCACAACTCTGGCACAACTCTGGCACAACTCTGGCACAACTCTTTCACAAATCTGGCACAAATCTGGCACAAATCTGGCACAACTCTGGCCCACCTCTGGCAACACTCTGGCACAACTTTGGCACACCTCTGGCACAACTCTGGTACAACTCTGGCACAACTCCAGCACAACTCTGCGACATCTCTGGCACAACTCTGGAACAACTCAGTCACAACTCTGGCACAACTCAAGCACAAATATGGCACAACTCTGGCACAAATATGGCACAACTCTTGAACAACTTTGACACAAGTCTTGCACAACTCTGGTATAACTCTGGCTCAACTCTTGCACAACTCTGGCACAAGTGTGGCACAACTCCGGCACAACTCTGGCACAACTCTAGCACAACTCTACCACAACTCTGCCACAACTCTGCCACATCTCTGACAAACCTCTGGCACATCTCTGGCACAACTCTGGCACAACTATGGTACAACACTGGCACAACTCTGGCACAACTCTAGCACAACTCTAGCACAACTCTGGCACAACTCTGGCACATCCCTGGCACAACTGTGGCACAACTCTGGCACAACTCTGGCACACCTCTGGCACAACTCTGGCACAACTCTGGAACAACTCTGGCACAACTCTGGCACAGCACTGGCACAACTCCAGCACAACTCTGGCACAACTCTGGTACAACTCTGGTACAATTCTGGCACAACTCTGGCACAACTCTGGCACAACTCTGGCACAGCACTGGCACAACTCCAGCACAACTCTGGCACAACTCTGGTACAACTCTGGTACAATTCTGGCACAACTGTGGCACAACTCTCGCAGAATTCTGGCACAACTCTGGCACAACTCTGTTACAACTTTTGTACAACTCTGGCATAACTCTGGCACAACTCTGGCACAACTCTGGCACAACTATTGCACACCTCTGGCACAACTCTAGCAGAACTCAAGCAAAACTCTGGCACAACTCTGGCACATCTCTGGTACAACTCTGGCACAACTCCAGCACAGATATGGCACAACTTTGGCACAACTCTGGCAGAACTTTGGCACAACTCTGGCAAAACTCCGGCACAACTCTGGCACAACTTTGGCACAACTCTGGCACAACTCTGGCACCACTCTAGCACGATTCTGGAACAAGTCTGGCACAACGCAGGCACAAGTCTGGCACAACTCTGGCACAACTCTGGCAATGTTTTGCTATGGCTATGGCAAAATCCCAGCACATCTCTGTCACAACATTGGCAAAAATCTGACACAAATCTGGCACAACGTTGGCACAACTCTGGTACAGCTCTGGCACAACTCTGGCACAACTCTGGTATAACTCTGGCACAACTCTGGCACAAATCTGGCAAAACTCCGATACAACTCTGGCAAAACTCTGGCACAACTCTAGCACAACTCTAGCACAACTCTGGCACAAATATGGCACAACTCTGGCACAACTGTGGCACAACTGTGGCACAAATCTGGCACACCTCTGGCACAACTCTGGCACAACTCTGGCACAACTCTGGCACAACTCCGGCACAACTCTGGCACAACTCTGGCACACCTCTGGCACAACTCTGGCACAACTCTGGTATAACTCTGGCACAACTCTGGCACAACTCTCGCACAACTCTAGCACAACTCTGGCACAAATATGGCACAACTCTGGCACAACTGTGGCACAACTGTGGCACAAATCTGGCACACCTCTGGCACAACTCTGGCACAACTCTGGCACAACTCTGGCACAACTCCCGTACAACTCTGGCACAACTGTGGCACAACTCTTGCACAACTCTGGCACAAATATGGCACAACTCTTGCACACCTCTGGCACAACTCTAGCACAAATATGGCAGAACTCTGGCACAACTCTGGCACATCTCTGGCACAACTCTGGTACAACTCTGCACATATCCGGCACAACTCCGGCATTACTCTGGCACAGCTTTGGCACAACTCATGCACAACTCTAGCAGAACTCAAGCACAACGCTGGCACAACTCTGGCACAACACTGGTACAACTCTGGCAGAACTCCAGCACAAATATGGCACAACTCTGGCACAACTCTGGCACAAATCTGGCACAACTCTGTTACAATTCTGCACATATCCGGCACAACTCTGGCATTAATCTGGCACAACTTTGGCACAACTCTGGCACAACTTTGGAACCAGTCTAGCAAGATTCTGGAACAAGTATGGCACAAATCAGGCAGGATTCTGGCACAACTCAGGCACAACTCTGGCAAAATTCTGCTTCGACTATGGCACAATCCCGGCAGATCTCTGGCACAACGTTGGCACAACTCTGGCACAAATCTGGCACAACGCTTGCCCATGTTGACTTGTCCAAGTCGAAGTCGACGCCAAGTCGCCAAGTTGGAAGTCGGAAGTCGGCACATTGGCAGCCAAGTCGACTTGGTTCTCATCAAGTCGGTCATGAAAGCAGCTATAACGAGTGTAATTTTCAAGTCATATCTGTCCAATGTCCCTTCCAAACTGTTGTTCTAAAACTTCATTGTCTACACACAGCCTCACATATTTGTTACTTTAATTTTTCCTAGTATGTGAGTACTTTTTTGGTCATGATGTACTACAACATTACACCAACAGAACTGCTGAAGACTACTTTCAGGCATCACATTGCAATCATGAACTGTGGGTAAGAAAAGCCTTGAGCATAGCAAGTTGGTATTAGAAACAGGAATACAAAGCTGAAAAAACGAGAAATGCTGAAGAACTTCTCAGCACTGAAACATGCACTCTGAAAGAAAACTTGCAGGAATGACTAACGGCCCTTCCGAGTGCGCTTAGAGCGCTCATTGCCTCTGGCACTTGCAGCCAGAGCACTAGCAGCCTCTGAAGCTCTGGGGACTATGTCAGCTGCAGAACTAGCTCCAGCTAACACTCTTCCTCCAGCTGATGAACCTGCAGCTGCTTGTGTGGATCCTGCTGCTGGTGATGAGCCTGCTTCTGGTGTTGATCCAGCTGCTGGAGTGGAGCCAAAAGCTGGTGTTGAACTTGTGCCAACTGCAGCACTTGCCACCTCCACATCCTTGCGCTTGCGGACCCCCTTCCTTAGGACCCTGGTGACCTCCCCTACTGCATCCCCATTTCCCTCTTCCCCATCCTCCTCACTGCTCCCGTCCCCTCCATTCTCTTCCATCAGGTCAATGTCCTCATCCTCGTCCTTGTCATCCTCGTCCTCCGTGTTGTTTCCTTCCACCTGGCCACCTGCCACCTCTACCACCTCCCGAACATCATCATCTCCATCTGCTGCGTCAGCAATCAAAGGATCCCATACAAGGTCGTACTCCTCGTCATCCACCACAATGTCTCCATCTGCTTCACTGTCACTGTCTGCTGTGTCCTCCTCCATGGCCTGCTTGATGTCAGCTGTCAACCTCTTTGCTTTCTTCTTCCCATACATCCTTGTCAGCCGCACATTCACGCGAACAAGCAGCTCCAGCGTCTGCACCTTGAGCCTGTTGCGCCTTGCTGTCTGGATCAACTCATGCTTGCTAAACACCCTCTTATTGTCACTGCTGCTGCATGGCTGGGCCAACAACCTCATGGCAAAGGCCTGCAGAGTGGGCAGACTTGTCATGTGGCTGGCATGCCACTTGTATGCTGCCAGTTCACCTACCAACACCTGCTGCACTGCCTCCTTTGCACGCTGTACGTCTCGGACCTTTGCAGGATCCTCCTCAATCGTCACCCGACCATTCTCAAAGCCCTCCAGTTCTGCACTCAGACTGTCCTGGTCACGGCTGTTGGGCACGAGAGCGTTGACGACTGCGTTCTAGGCCTCAACCATCTTCTCATCTCCGTCAAACTTGTGGCCAAAGTGCTGCGGGTGGCAACTGTTGTTCTTCTATGCCCCATGGCCACTGCTATGGATTGACGGACAGGTTGGGCATGCACTGCTCCCTTGGAGTAAGTCCCCCAAACCTTGTTCGTGGTGCAAGTCCAAGCAAGACACCAGAAGTGTAGCGCAACGGATAGCATGTTGGACTTAGGGACAACAGGTCCTGTGATCGAGCCTTGATGTGCGCAGGAGGTTTTTTGACCTTCTAGCACAGGGGAAGTTTCTTAGACATTTCTCCATGCATGAGGAGAGTGCGCCACTTGGCGGTCAGTGGATGCGCCAATTGGCAGACTGGTGAGGTGGTGTGGAGTGACCACTCCAAAAGTGTCACTACCCACACACCTTAGAAGCCAGGCCTATGACTATATGTACCAGGCTCATTCCTCATTCTAATTACACAATCTGGCCTTAGATGCTCCTCACAGAGTTGTCCAACTAAGGAACAGTGTAAAGAAGACACTGGTTGGTCTAAGCCCCAGGAGTTAGTCTTTGACTAGCACCTCGTGCGAAAGTGACCAAGTGTTAAGTGGACACAGTTGCTAGCAAGTGATTGCCTAGGAACTGCTCAGTGTGGAACCGTGATCCTGAGGGTGATATCTTCTCCTAGCTGAAATGCTAGGAGCGGACGGCAGGTGCTATTGTGTCGGCCCTGTTTTCTAGTCCGTTTGCCTCAGGCCGGTTGACAAAGGGTTATGGGCCCACACTGACCAGTTGTAAGGCACGCTTTGCTCAACTCTGGTATGCTCTCTCCAGGTGCGCACGCTGGCTCCATCAGCTCCATCAGCTCCATCAGGTTCATCAACTTCAACGGCTTGTTCTGCACTCAGCACACAGGGACCAAGGAAAAGTTCTGCCCTTGGAGGCACGACCCTTGAGTCCCAACCAGGACAAGCTCTGCCCTTGGTGGCAAGACCCTGGGTGTGTTGGTGTAGATATCTTCTCTGTCTGCAGGTGAACATCGGCTGAAGGGGTAAGCAACGGATCTGCATCCTAAAACCGGTAGCAGACATCAGCTAACATCAGCCTACATCGGCCTCAACGCAGCAAAGACGTGGGAAGCATATAAGGGCAACAAAAATGGTTGACCCATCAGGAGGAGTGGGGACTGCGGCAGGACAGTCCTCAAACTCAACAGTGGCTACCACAGGGCAGACCACTGGAGCAAATGTGAGTGCTATGTCACTGCCGCAAGGTCTTGGACCCGTGGGAGGAATCCCCATTTTTTGAGGGGATTGACTTCCCCCTTTGGAGATGGCAGTTTGAGCTGGCGATGAAAGTGTGCGGCTTCATCAAACTACTGAAGGGAGAGGAGCAGGTTCCCGCGGAAGGCACATCCGAGCATGAGGCATGGATGGATCGAAATGACATTGCCATGTCATTCCTCAGCAACGCGATTGCTAAGAAGTATGTTCCCATCATTGCCGGGTACACGCTGGCTTCCGAAGCTTACGACAAGCTCAAGCGCGTGCACCAATCCACCTCCCTTGCGAACAGATTATTCATCCTACAACGGCTGATCAGCATGCGGGTGAATGAGGGCGAATCAATCCCCGATTTCCTACAGGAGTTTGAAGGACTCCTTGGCGAGGCTCGCCAGATGAACTGGGACCTTGACGAGAACATGCAAGCCATGATTCTCCTCATGGCGCTACCGGAGAGCTGGAGCCCGATGATCACCGTCATGGGCGGCTGGAAGGAGGACGACCTGACGTACACGGCAGTGTCTGAGTACGTGCGAAACGAGGCCATGCGCCGCAGCGGAAGTGAGGCTAATTTCTCAGCCTATGCCGCACNGAGCTGGCGATGAAAGTGCGCGGCTTCATCAAACTACTGAAGGGAGAGGAGCAGGTTCCCGCGGAAGGCACATCCGAGCATGAGGCATGGATGGATCGAAATGACATTGCCATGTCATTCCTCAGCAACGCGATTGCTAAGAAGTATGTTCCCATCATTGCCGGGTACACGCTGGCTTCCGAAGCTTATGACAAGCTCAAGCGCGTGCACCAATCCACCTCCCTTGCGAACAGATTATTCATCCTACAACGGCTGATCAGCATGCGGGTGAATGAGGGCGAATCAATCCCCGATTTCCTACAGGAGTTTGAAGGACTCCTTGGCGAGGCTCGCCAGATGAACTGGGACCTTGACGAGAACATGCAAGCCATGATTCTCCTCATGGCGCTACCGGAGAGCTGGAGCCCGATGATCACCGTCATGGGCGGCTGGAAGGAGGACGACCTGACGTACACGGCAGTGTCTGAGTACGTGCGAAACGAGGCCATGCGCCGCAGCGGAAGTGAGGCTAATCTCTCAGCCTATGCCGCACGCTACGGTGGCCACGGGAGCAAAGGGTCAGCCTCTGGTCAGAAAGGCAGCAGCGGAAGCGGTGGTGGCGGAGGCAACAATGGCAGCAAGGCTCCCAAGCGACAGGGTAACTGCCACAACTGCGGCAAACCTGGGCACTGGGCAAGAGAGTGCAGATCGCCAAAGAAGGAAGACAGCAGAAGCGGTGGGAAGAAAGGCAAAAAAAAGGGTGGCAAAGAAGCTACCAACATGATGGCACAGAGCACGCCTCCAGAAAAAGGAGCGGCGCTGCTCAGGCCAGGAGCTTTTGGGCTTGCCTCCGGCACCGATCATCACTCTAGCAACGACCAGGCTGGATTTGTCTCCATCGGCCCCACCGATCGGCGGTTCAGATGCGCAAACGGTAGCGTCGTGAACGCAAAGGGCGTGGGTGACAAGCTGGTGAGCATCAGCCTCAATTGTGCGGAGAAGGATCTACGGCTACGTGACGTGGTCTACATGCCCTCCTTTGCGGCAAACCTTCTGTCCGTGTCAAGAATAACGGACAACGACATGACGGTGGTGTTCACGCAGAAGAAGGCGGTCATCGCCAGGAACGAAGACATCAAGGTCCTCTACGCCAACAAAGATCTCGTGGCATAGGTTCCACGGGTTGACGGACTCTACGTACTGCAGACAACGGCAGCAAAGAGCTCGGAAAAGGAGGGCCATGCGGGTGCAGCGGAGGCAGTGGTCTCGACACCCACGCAGGAGAGCACACCAACGAAAACTGAAAAAGCATCCTCTGCCGCAAAAGACGAAGACGCTGATCTGTGGCATAGACGCNTTGGGCATGTGGCAAACAGCACACTCCAAGTCATCCAGCAACAACAGCTGGTCCGTGGCATGGATGGTTGCAAGAAGGATGCGGTTGGATGTGGCAGCCTGTGTGAACCTTGCCTCCAAGGCAAGACCAAGCGAACGCGCTTTGAGCGCAATGGTCGCCGCGCAGAATCAGCCCTTGACCTCATTCACACCGACGTGTGTGGACCCTTTCGCACGGCGTCAAATGGTGGTAGCAAGTATTTTCTGACCTTCATAGATGACCACAGCCGCAAGGTGTGGATCTTCTTCCTCAAAGCAAAGGGAGAGGTCAGAGAAAAGTTGCAGGAGTCTGTCACCATGGTGGAGCGGCAGACCGGAAAGAAAGTCAAAGCAATGCGAAGCGACAACGGTGGAGAGTACGAGGCATGCAAGGGCTGGTTGAGGTAACATGGGATCAGCAACCAGCCCACAACGCCTTACACGCCGCAGAGCAATGGTGTTGCCGAACGGATGAATCAGACCATCCTCGGCATGGTGCATAGCATGCTCTTTGATGCAAAGCTTCCACCGTGGTTCTGGGCGGAAGCGGCAAGAACGGCATGCTATCTCGTCAACCTGACTCCTGCGGCTGCTCTGGGAAGGCGCGGAAAGAAGAAGGGAAAGCAACAGATGACACCACAAGAAGTTTGGTCAGGGAAGAAGCCGGACGCATCACACCTGAAGGTATTCGGCTGCACCGCATGGGCAAAGGTCCAGGCGGGTGAGGGTGCCGGCAAGCTGGATTCAAGAGCACGAAAGTGCGTTATGGTGGGCTATGAGACGGCCCACAAGACATATCGCTTGTGGGACCTGGCAGGAAGAAGACTCATCACCAGCCGGGATGTAACCTTTGACGAGAGGAAACCAGGCAAGGAAGAGATGCTTGATCCCACGGAAGCTCCAAAACAGGGAGAGTGGTTGGTGCTGCTAGAGTCAGGAGATCAAGCTCCTGAAAACTGGCAAGTGGTGCCAGTGCGGCAGGCCGTGAAGAAGAGTGGTGTGCCAGGGGGAGCGGCTGCGCAGGCTGATGCAGCGGCGAGCTCTGACACAGAGTCGGAGACGTCCGAGGCCTCTGAGACCAGCTCGGAGGCCAGTGGCTCTTCAAAAGAGGAAAATTCAACTCCAGGGCAGCCAACACCACAGGAGCAACAGCATGGCAAACATCCACCAGCAATGCAACGTCGCAGCACATGACAAAGAAAACAAACTCCAAAGTATGACGCTGACACTGGAAGCTGGACTGGACTGAGCTGGTCCTGTTTGGCTCAGGGAGAGCCGCTCACGGTGGCTGAAGCGCTGGCAAGGCCCGATGCGGCCAAGTGGAAGGAGGCAGTGGACAGCGAGCTCGCGTCCATCGAAGAAAATGGCACATGGGTGCTGGTGGACAGACCCGCTAACGCTCACGTGGTGGGCTCAAAGTGGGTGCTCAGGTTGAAGCGGAAGCAAGATGATAGCATCGACAAGTACAAGGCAAGGGTCGTGGCGAAAGGGGTCTCACAGCGCGCAGGTTCTGAGTACGATGAGACCTTCGCACCGGTCGTCACGTTTGCCTCCATCAGGTCCCTGCTTGGTGTCGCTGCCGCCGAAGACCTTGAGATCCACCAGATGGATGTGAAGACAGCCTTCCTCTATGGGAAGCTCGACAAGGAGGTGCTAATGGAGGTACCGGAAGGTGTCAAAGCACCTGAGGGTAAGGTGTGCAAGCTGGTGAAGGCGTTGTACGGGCTGAAACAGGCCCCACGGATCTGGTACAAGGAGATGGACAGCTTCATGGCTGAGAGCTCCTTCGCACATTGCAAAAATGACCCTAGCGTCTATGTGCGGGAGGACGAACGTGGCTTGCTACTTGTGGCGTTGTACGTGGATGATCTTATCATGTGTTCTTCCTCGCAGGAGGCCCTCACGGACCTCAAGAAAAATCTGGCCAGCAGATTTAAGATGAAGGACATGGGACCTCTCGAGTACTACCTCGGGATTGCTGTTCACCGCAACCGCAAAGCAGGCACCATCGAGCTCAACCAGACCAAGTACATCATGGACATCTTGTAGCGCTACAACATGGAGGACTGCAAGCCCGTCAGCACCCCCATGCCCTCCGACTGCAAGCTCTCCTCCTCCATGTCACCAAGCAACGAGGCAGACCGGCGGGAGATGCAAAACATTCCATACCAGTCCGCCGGTGGAAGCCTCATGTATGAAATGGGGGGAACACGACCTGACATTGCTTTTGTAGTGGGTCAGGTGAGCAGGTTTGTGGCCAACCCTGGGCCAGAACATTGGCAAGTCGTGAAGCGGATTTTTCGCTACCTCAAAAAGACTCGGCATGTCGGACTCCGGTTTGGAGGTCTAGAAGGATCAGACGTGCTGCGGCTGACATGCTACACTGACGCAGACTGGGGAAGACGGATTGATGACAGGAAGTCCACCTCAGGGTTTGTTTGTCTTCTCAACGGTGGTGCGGTCTCATGGGCAAGCAGGAAGTAGGACTGCGTCTCGCTTTCTACTGCTAAGGCGGAGTACATTGCACTCTCTGAAGTGTGTAAGGAAACACAGTGGCTTTGCAGTTTGCTTGATGAGATCAAGGCACCACAAGAGGAGGCAACGGTCATCCGCATCGACAACCAAAGTGCCATGGCTATGGCAGAGGACGACATGATCTCCCGGCATACAAAGCACATCGATATTCGGTACCACTACTCACGTGACCTTATCGCCAAGGGTGTCGTGGAACTGGAGTACGTCGCAACCAAGAAAATGCTTGCGGACTTCTTGACAAAGCCGCTAGACAGCGACTTGCATGTTGTAGGTGCTCGAGGAGTCGGCATGGTGGATGCAAGAGATGAGAACTAAAGACCAAGAAAACTGACATGCGCAAACACAACCTAGAGCTACAGGTTCATGCCGAAGAAAACTACCACAGCAGGTGGCCTACGGTGCAAGGGAGATATTGTTGTTCTTCTATGCCCCATGGCCACTGCTATGGGGTGACGGACAGGTTGGGCATGCACTGCTCCCTTGGAGTAAGTCCCCCAAACCTTGTTCGTGGTGCAAGTCCAAGCGAGACACCAGAAGTGTAGCGCAACGGATAGCATGTTGGACTTAGGGACAACAGGTCCTGCGATCAAGCCTTGATGTGCGCAGGAGGTTATTTGACCTTCTAGCACAGGGGAAGTTTCTTAGACATTTCTCCATGCATGAGGAGAGTGCGCCACTTGGCGGTCAGTGGATGCGCCAATTGGCGGACTGGTGAGGTGGTGTGGAGTGACCACCCCAAAAGTGTCACTACCCACACACCTTAGAAGCCAGGCCTAGGACAATATGTATCAGGCTCATTCCTCATTCTAGTTACACAATCTGGCCTTAGATGCTCCTCACAGAGTTGTCCAACTAAGGAACAGTATAAAGAAGACACTGGTTGGTCTAAGCCCCAGGAGTTAGTCTTTGACTAGCACCTCGCGCGAAAGTGACCAAGTGTTAAGTGGACACAGTTGCAAGCAAGTGATTGCCTAGGAACTGCTCAGTGTGGAACCGTGATCCTGAGGGTGATATCTTCTCCTAGCTGAAATGCTAGGAGCGGACGGCAGGTGCTATTGTGTCAGCCCTGTTTTCTAGTCCGTTTGCCTCAGGCCGGTTGACAGCAACGGCGTGCTGCGGAAAAAATGGGGCAAGACATTTGATTAGTCCACCTTGTGCTCAACCGTTCACGCACAAACTTGACCCATTCTGGATTGCACACAGCACGACGCCGACCCTTAGAGACTGCCAGGGCGTTCAAAGCCTCTGTGGTATCCAGCAATGTCTCAAAGACAATCCCTACAGTGCCCCCTGCAGCGTCTGTCTTTCGCAACGCGAGAACAATGGGAAGCATGAGCTTCACCATTGCTTTCACTTGCACCCAGAAAACACCCATCCTCAGTAGCCGTCGCACCTCCTTCTTCTTAGCTTTCCAACCAGCATCCTTGCCCACTGACCCAAACTTTGACCACCTTGTGCTGTTCACAATGTTCAGCAGTACGTCATGCAAGCTCAGCAGGCGTTCAAGCATCTTGTGCATGGATGCAAAGCGGGTTGCAACAGCTGGCAGCAGCACCTTGCCACTCTCTGCCTTCAACCACGACCGCAACAGGTCCTTGTTTCTGAAGAAAGACACAATCCTCTCTGCCTTGCTGATCAGAGCCTGACCCCACTCTGTCTTGGCAACATCTTTGAGCACCAGATCAAGAGAGTGTGCAACACAGTGCGTAAAGAACACGGCAGGATACTTTGCCTTCAACTCCTGGTACGCCTTTTTGTTGGTGGAGGCGTTGTCAGTGATCACCATGATCACCTTGTCTGTGCCAACCTGCGTAATCGCCTGGTCTATCACAGCTGCCACGTGGTTCGCATCTCTGACAATACCACTGGTGTCTCGGGAGAATAGATGGGCAACTCCCTCTGCGTTTGAAGCCATGGCGGAGTAGATGGGCCTGATTTGGATGTCAGACCATTCATCAACTCCAAGGCTCACCCCGAAGATGTCCCAGCCAGCCTGTAGCGGCTCCTCGGCCTCCGCGAGGTCAGCATCCAGCGCCGGCAGAATCTCAGAAGTCACCCGCCCCCTGGTTGGCAGCCGGAAGCTCGCGTTTGTGCGCCTTGCTTCTTCCACTAGCTCAAGGACGACAGCGTCACGGCAGAACGAGATTGGCAGTGCGTTCTTGGCCATGACCTTCACAATCACCTTCTGCACGGCGGCGTTGGCGGCGTTTGCCAGATGCTCCGGGATGAGTGACTGGCGTGCCATGCTGAGAGACGCCTGTGAAACAGGCGTGTTGCTGCAGAGAGAGGGCGGAATGGTTGCTGCTGAAAACTCCTGGCGCTGCTGCTCTTCAACTGTGCCATCTGGGTTGGTGCTCTCCCCAAAGCCATCACCAGCGGCTGCTCTCGCCTCTTGAGGCTTACGCTCCGTGACAAGTTTCTGCCAGTCCACGGGGCTGTCTCCCCCCCCCCCCCCCCCCCCCCCCCCCCCCCCC
>SZWC01004215.1:0-43393 GCA_023375785.1 Penium margaritaceum
CCTCAGCTTGCTTCTAGTAGGAGGGAAGGTGTCCAGAAGACCAAGACACCTCTAGATGCCTTGTAGGACAAGTCACCCCTTCTAGAAGGTGTGCCACCTTCCTGGACTCTCACCTGGCCTTCTAGAATCTTAAAGAGGAACTCTAGAGGTTGAGCTAGCTTCCTGGCATCTATTTTCCACCTCCCTTGAGGCAGGGCATAATTTCATCTTGTGGGGCTTGAACCCGGGCCCGTGCTTCTAGAGGTGGACACCATTAACCACTAAGCCACTAAGGCTTGTCTTTTTGGCGTTCCTTTTTGGAGTCACTCCTGCCATGGTGAGGAGCATCAATCCAACATGTTGTGTCCTCCCAGCTTGTGTACATCGGCGTGTAGATGACTGACGGCGAGACTCGACGCTGATGGAGTGTCCTCCGGTGGAGCCGACGCACGCTGAGGTCTTCTCGGCGTTCGCTGGAGCCTCCTCTCTCCGGCGATGTGTTCAGCTCCATCAGCAGGCCTCCTCAGCGGTCGCGCTGCCGGCGGTCACGGCCACCGCAGTTGCTGTCTTCATGCGTCCAGCGCGTCCTATCGCGTCTGCATCGTCATGCGCTGCCTACGGTACTTGTTGCGTGTTGCATGGCCCTATTCGGCATCAAAAACCATCGTAGGCACTGCTTGGGTTTAGGCTGCCATAACTCCTCGCTACAATTTTTCTAGCTGATTCTGACCGCACGGCTGCGTGTGCAGCGTTGGTATTATGGTATGGTCCAGTTTTTAGGCAAAAAGGACGACGCCCAGGTTTTGGGCTGTCGGCTGTGTGGCAGGCCTCACTGAGAAAACTGCCAACCTGAAAATAGGTATTTTCCGATTGGCTAGTGAACTGAGTAACAAGCTCTATAGAGCTGGGGGGGAGGCTAGTTCTTGGAGGGGTCTCCCATTGTGTCTCATTGTTCATTCCTAATGAGTCTTTTCCAGTTTTTAGCTGCTTTCTGGCGCTAACACTGGCGCACGCACTTCTGAGTAACAAACCCGGAGCTTCCAGACTTAGGCTCTAGAGTAGCAGACAGAGGGGGCAGCAGACTTAAGCAACGAGCATGGAAGCCCGCACGCTGAGTCAACAACGCATGCTGCCCCAACCTGTCGCTTAGATTTCTAGCTTGGTATCAGAGCCAGAGCGTAGCAGCAGTAGCAGAAGACTGGCATATAGGTGCCAGACAACGCCGGCGGATCTCCATACGCGCCAGTGTAGGGGAAATGCCGCCGGATTTTCTCCGGCAGCATTGACCCGCCTGGTGGCAGCGTCAGAGTTTTTCCCACGGCCACTGGACCAGGGGAAATGCTGTCGGATTTTTTCGGCAGCACTGACCCCCACGTTGGACGCGAGGAGGTGAGCGGCCGGCCACGTCAGGAGCTTGCCGGCGACGACGCACGCGGCGACGTCCTCCCGGTGTGACAGACAATAGCAGCTAGCAGCAGCAACAGCTTACAGCAGCACACAGTAGCAGCTAGCAGCAGTAGTAGCTTGCAGCAACAGCAGCAGCAACAGCTCAGTATAGCAGCAGCGGCAAGCAAGTAGCAGCAGCAAGCAGCAGCAGCAAGCAGCAGCAGCTGCAACAACGTGCAGCAGCAGTAGCAGCCGTAGCAGCGAGCCTCAGTAGCAGCAGCAGCTACCCGCAGCGGCTGCTGCTGCTCGTGGCCCACAGCAAGCAGCAGCTCGCTGCTGCCAGCGAGCAATAGCCCGTTGCTCGCAATCAGCGAGCAGCAGCCCGCTGCTCGCTGCCAGCGGGCAGCAGCTGGCTTTTCGCTGCCAGCGAGTACCAACCTGCTGCTCGCTGTCACCGAGCAGCAGCCCGCTACTCGCTGCCAGCGAGCAGCTGCCCGCTGGGACAGAGAAAACCAGAGAAAAAAAATGGGAAGAAAAGAAATCCCCCAACCCCGTAGTGTGCAGCAACAGCCCGCAGCAACAGCGAGCTGTAGCTGCAGCACGCAGCAGCTGCAGCAGCGTGCAGCAGCGTGTAGCAGCGTGTAGCAGAAGCAGTAGCAGGAGCAGCGTGCAACAGCGTGTAGCAGCAGCAGCAGTAGTAGCGGTAGCAGCACCAGTAGCAGCAGCAGCAGCGGCAGCAGCACCAGTAGCAGCAGCAGCAACTGTAGCAGCTACAGCAGCAGCAGCTACAGCAGCAGCGGCAGTAGTAGCAGCAGCAGCATATGTAGTGGCTACAGCAGCATCAGCTGCTGATGTCAGCACTTGTCTGTTGATGTCACTGCTGACGTCACTGCTGACATCATCAACAAGAAAAAACAGGAAACCAAAAGGGGGACAATAGCAGCACTGACACTAAGTAGTCTTTGCTGACGCCAGCTTTCCACGGCTGACGTCACTGTTGACATCAGCAGCATAAACAAAAGAAAACAACAAAGGGACACACCCATGGCTGATAGTCCTAGTTTGGAGGGGTCCTCTATTGGAGGGACCCCTACCTCCCCTTTCTTGCAGCGCTTGCAGTAGCAACAGCGCCAGCCGCAACAACAGCAGCCGCCGCCACAGCAGCAGCAGCAGCGGCAGCAGCAGTAGCTACAACAGCAGCAGTAGCAGCAGCTACAACAGCAGCAACTGCAGCAGCAGCAGTAGCAAAAATAGCGACAACAGCCGCTACAGCAGCAAGAGTGGCCGCAGTAGTACCACCGGCAGCAGTAGTAGCAGCAGCAACAGTAGTAGTAGCAGCGGCAGCAGCAGCAGCAGCAGCAGCAACAGCAGTAGTAATAGCAGTAGCAGCAGCAGCAACAGCAGGAGCAGCAGTAGCAACAGCACCAGCAGCACGAGCAGCAGCCGCAGCAGCTACCACTGCCGCAGCGGCAGCAGCAACAGCAGCCGAGTGGTATCGTTGGCGGCAATCCTGACCCCCTCGTTGCTCTTCAGCAGCAGCTCGCCGCCTTGACGCAGCAGCTTGCAGCGCTCCAGCCAGTAGTCCCACAGTCTCCCACCAGTGTGCCACCGTCATTCGTCCCTCCAAGGCACGCCTGTCCAGCCATGTCTGCTGCCACATACTACTTGGCAGAGCAGCAGACTCAGAGCCAGCGACAGATAGTGACCTCCGTCCTTGGCCCCACTCTGGGTGCCGGCCGCAGGCAGAAGGACTTTGAGACGCCGCCGCAGCCGCTTCAGGCCGGCGAGCCGTTCCGGAGCTGGGAGCTCAGCTTCCGGATCTGGGCGCAAGGGGAGGGGCTGTGGGCATACTGCACCCTCCCTTACGACCCCACCCAGGCCGACCAGCTGTATGACGCTGGTCGCGCTGTTCGGGCCCTTGTCCCAGTCCCCCCTCCAGCTTCTCGCCTGGCCCTAAAGCCTTTCCTCGGCGACTTCATCGCTGGCGACACTCCAGACCCTGCAGCTGCCTGGCACGTCCTCACCAGGCCCCATCGTCTGTCCAGCGACGCCAAGCTCAGCCGTGTGCTCCGGGAGTTCAACTCCCTGCACATGGAAGAGACCGAGACAGTCACTGCCTGCTGGCAGCGGGCAAAGGAAATCCTTTGTCGTCTCGGCACATCTGCTCCGCCTCCTCTGTCCGCGCTTCTCACCATCAAGCGCGGCGCCACTAGCGGGTACGTAGACGTCTTCGTCCGTTACCCCCAGGACGTCCTCTCCACCATGGCGGCCCAGGGCACCCTCATGCCCTGGGCGTACGAGCTTTTCCTCCGCATTGGGGAAGCTCGCCAGGAGTCCCAGCTCCATCGCATGGAGGCTCTTGCATCCCCTGCCGTTGCCTCCCCTATCGTTGCCTCCGTGGCCGTCGCCTCCCCCGCCGCAGCTACCTCCTCGTCTTTGGGAAAGAAGAAGAAGCACCGGAACAAGAAAGACAAGGGACCGTTGCAGCAGCAGCAACAGCAGTCATCGACTGGGTCCGGCGGTGGTGGCTCGGTCTGCCACAACTGTGGCCAGCCCGGGCATGGGTGGTACACATGCCCTTTCCTGACGGATGAGGCGCGCGTCATCGCCACCCTGCATTGCCAGCGGGAGCGCCGTCTCGCCTCTGCCGCCGTCGCTACTACTGGCCCTGACCCTCCGACCTCGTCTTGCAGCTCTGCCACTCCGACAGCTCCGCCGGTCCTGCAGACACACGCACCGCAGTAGCACTACTCACAGCCATTGCTGCCAGCTCTGCCGGCTCCATTCTCCTCCTACCCGGGCTCCGGCGCCGTCATTCCACACTCCGCCTACACTCCCGGGCCGTCCTCCCATGAGCGTCAGCTGGAGCAGTACATTGCGCTCCAGCTTGGCCTGCCTCGCCATCCTCCCCAGGGAAGTGCAAGTTGCGTCACCTCCTGCACTCCTGCCCAACTCTACATGACTGAGACTGAGCTGCGGTCCTTCCCTGTTTCTTCGTCTTTCTCGTCATCTCCCGTAGTATCCTCCACTCCCCTCCTTGACGACATTGCGTGGCTTGACGATTGGCACTCTTGTTTCGCGCCCCCTTCCTCTGCGTCCGCGTCCCTTGCTTGCTGCCATGTGACCGTTAGCGATCTGGCGACCCCTGTCCAGGACCCTACTGAGACCTGGATCATCGACTCCGGGGCCACGCATCACATGACGGCCTCTCGCAAGGCCTTCAGTATGCTCGGTCCTGTAGGCGATGTCTCCGGTGTCCGGATAGGCTCCGGACAAGTGTTGCCAGTTCGTGGTATTGGCGTCGTTCGTTTCCGTGGTCCTGCCGGTGACGTCTTTCTGACCGATGTCCTCTTCATCCCTGGTCTCGAGCTCAGCCTCCTGTCCGTGACTGCCCTTGACCGCATGAGCATGGACGTTGTACACTCGCGTGGTGTTGGCATTGTGTCGTTGCGTCTGTCTGGTCTTGTTGTACTGCACGCCACTGCCCGTGGCAACCTGTGGCATGTTCCTCGCCTCTCTTCTTCCTGTCCCGTCTCTTCCCCGTCGGCCGCCACAGGCCATGTGTTTGTCACCAGTACGCTTTCTCCTCAGCACACCCGCCTCTTACATCATCGCCTTTGCCACGTCCACTGTGCCGCCGTAGAGAGCATGCTCCGCACCCAGCCGGCCAAGAGCCTTGACCCGGAGACTTGCCCCCTCACGTGCCCCACTGACTGCATTGACTGCGCTCAAGGGAAGATACACCGGTCCGAGTACCCCTTGTCTTCCTCCCGTGCATCCACCCCTCTCGATCTTGTCCACACGGACGTCATGGGCCCTCTCCCCACCGCGTCCGTCGGTGAGAGGGGCCACTATGTCCTCACCCTTACAGACGACTATTCTTGCTACCGCTGGGTCTTCTGCCTCCGGCATAAGAGCGATGTGACCCGTGCCATTTAGGACTGGCTTGTCCTCGCGGAGCGTGAGTGTGGCTGCCCTCTTCGCCGCTTTCGCTCCGATCGCGGCGGGGAGTACATGGGTGAGGCCACGACCTTTTTCGCCTCCCACGGGATCCACCATGAGACGTCTGCGCCCTACACATCCGCCCAGAATGGCGTCTCTAAGCAGTGGAACCGTACCATGGCCGACGCCGTCAGCACCATGCAGGTCAAGTCCGGTCTTTCCGATGGCTTCTGTTTTGAAGCCATGGCCTGCATGACCTGGGTCTGGAATCGGATTCCCCAAGGTCCCCTTCCCTGCCAGTCCACGCCCTACCAGCACTGGTGCGGTCGGCGCGCTGATCTCCGCCCGGCTCGCGTCTGGGGCTACGTAGCCATTGTGTGGCTACCCACCCCACAGCAGGGTACCAAGCTAGAACCCCGCGGACGCCCCTACACCTTCCTCGGTGTGTCTCGTCAGTCCAAGGCCTAGCGCTCTGGGACCCGTCCCGGCACTGCATTGTCGAGTCGCGCGATGCCCTCTCCTTTGAGGAGCTTTTTCCCCGCGACCTCATTCACTCCGGCTCGTCCGTGTCCCTTCCGTCACGTGGGGGAGTGGTGAGTCTGTCCTCCGTCTTGCCGCTTCCGGGTGACACAACACTCCGTCCCTCTGAGCCAGCAGCCCGTGATACGTCCGCTGGCCCCTCGGGGCCAGCAGTCCCTACCGCGTCCGCTGGTACCTCCGGACGAGCAGTCTCGGTCGCTCCCGCTCGCCCCTCCGGACCAGCAGCCCCGGTAGTGTCCGTTGGCCCCTCGGGGCCAGCAGTCCCCGCCGCGTCCGCTGGCCCCTCCTAACAAGCAGTCCCGGTCGCGCCCGTTGGCCCCTCCGGACCAGCAGCCCCAGTAGTGTCCGCTGGCCCTTTCGAGCCAGCAGTCCCAGTCGCGTCCGCGGGCCCCTCGGGGCCAGCAGTCCCCGCCGTGTCCGCTGGCCCCTCCGGATCAGCAGTTCCGGTCGCGTCCACTGGCCCCTCCGGACCAGCGGCCCCGGTCGTGTCCGCTGGCCCCTCCCGGCCAGTAGCCCCAGTTGCATCCGCTGGCCCCTCGGGGCCAGCAGTCCCCGCCGCGTCCGCTGGCCCCTCCGGCCCAGTAGTCCCGGTCGCGTCCGTTGGCCCCTCCTTGCCAGCAGCCCCTGTCGCCTCCGTTGGCCCCTCCGGGCCAGCAGCGCCTGTTGCGTCCGCTGGCTCCTCCGGGCGAATAGCCCCATCCACCTCCGTTGGCCTGTCGAACTTAGTGCCATCTGCTGCCTGATCGCGCTACACACGTGGCCCAGGCGGCAACCTCCGACCTTGGCGGACATTGAGCGCGCAGACCGACGAACCGCGTCCTGTGGCGCCTCGACCCCCTGTGGCTCCACGTGTCTCCTCCACTCCCACGATTGTGAGTGGGGACCGAGGCACTAAGGCTCTTGGCCTTACCACCTCGGCCATCATCTCCGACCTTCACCCGGGCTCTGCACTGGGCTATGCCATACTTCATCACGAGCATCGGCATGCTGTCATGGCTGCACTCGCCCGCATCCCACCTGGAGCTCGTGATGCACACGCCCTCTCAGTCCAGTCCACAGCACGCGCGGAGGACCCAGCCACCCTACGTGAGGCTCGAGCCTCTCCTGAGGCCGCAGATTGGGATGCTGCCTGCGCCAAGGAGCTCGGTGCTATCCGGCAGCACCACGTGTATGACCTCGTCGACCTCCCTCCAGGTCGGAAGGCCATTGGCGCCAAGTGGGTCTTGCGGCGCAAGTGGAAGCCTGACGGGTCCTTGGACAAGTACAAGGCCCGCCTCACAACAAAGGGGTTTGCTCAGGTCCCTGGGGTCGACTACGACCAGATCTTCGTCCCAGTTGGTCGGTTCTCCACTAGCCGGGCGCTCTTTAGCCTGGTTGCCCAGCATGCGTGGGAGCTGCATCAGATGGACGTGAGCAACACGTTCCTCCATGGCTCACTGGAGGGTGAGGAGCTCTACATGGTGCAGCCCCCAGGCTACGACGATGGTACTAAGAGAGTCTGGCGGCTGCGGAAGGCCCTCTATGGCCTGAAGCAGTCGCCTCGGTGCTGGAACCAGGAGATCAGCAGCACACTTCTTCGCGGCGGCCTCCAGCGCAGCACCGCTGACCTCGCAATATCTCTCAGCCTGCGAAGTCAGACCTTCGCCGCAGTTCTGGTATACGTTGACGATCTCCTCATCGCATCGCCAGACACGGCTATCATCCAGCGTGTCAGGGACTTGCTGCACCCCGCCTACCAGATGAAGGATCTCAGGTCCGCCCGAGTCTTCCTTGGCATGGAGCTCGAGCACGATCGCTTCTAGGGCATCCTACACGTCCACCTGGCTGCCTATGTGTAGACCTTGTCCGCTCGCTTCGCCGAGGACCTGCCCCTCGTGTCCAACGCATCTTCACCTATGTCACCCGATGGCCAGGTGAAGCTGAAGAGTCCTGACCCAGCTGTTGTGGGGGAGCCAGTTGATGTGACCACGTATCTGCGGATCATCGGGTCACTGATGATCCTGGCGACGACAACGCGTCCAGACATTGCGTTCACCGTGAACCTCCTGGCCCAGTTCTCTCATGAGCCGCGTCACCTCCACTACGAGGCCACGATCCGAGTGCTGCGCTGTTTCGTCTCGACCCCTTGGCGAGGTCTCATGTTTTGCTGCCAGCCGTCCGTCGTCGCATGGGCTACACCGATAGTGACTAGGCCGGCAGTCCAGACGGTAAGAGTCGCACATGCTGGATCTTCCTGATCGGCGGCACAGATGTGTCCTGGCACAGTGGTAAGCAAGGGTGCATTGCCCGCAACACTGCTGAGGCTGAGTACCTGGCACTTGGCTCAGGCACGTGTGAGAGTGTGTGGTTGCATCGTCTGTTGTCTGAGTTACGTCAGTCTGTCGCATCCATCACCTTGCATTGTGACAATGAGAGTACCATGGCCATTGCCGACAATGACGGTGTGCATCACACTCACACAAAGGACATCAATGTTGAGTATCACTATGTGCGTTCGTTGTTGCACGACGGCAGCATCAGCATCGTGTGGGTTGAGACAGCACGGCAGCTGGCTGACATCTTGACCAAGGCACTGAAGCAGGACTCGTTCAAGAAGGCTGTGAGTACAGTAGGCGTGCGTCCGTGATTTGCTCTCTTGGTCTCTCCCTGCATCTCTGCGTGCCCTGGGGGAGTCTGGATGTTGACCGTGTCTCTGCCCACCCATGTGCACTACGCCTGTGAGTCATGGGGGAGTGTTGATTGTTGCTCTCATTGTGCTCTATTGTGTCCTCCCGGATTGTTTACATCGGTGTGCAGATGATTGACGGCGAGACTCGACGCTGATGGAGTGTCCTCCGGTGGAGCCGACGCACGCTGAGGTCTTCTCGCTGTTCGCTGGAGCCTCCTCTCTCCGGCGACGTGTTCAGCTCCATCGGCAGGCCTCCTCAGCGGTCGCGTTGCCAGCGGTCATGGCCACCGCAGTTGCTGTCTTCATGCGTCCTCCGTGTCCTATTGCGTTTGTATCGTCATGCGCTGCCTAGGGTCCTTGTTGCATGTTGCATGGCCCTGTTCGGCATCATGAACCATCGTAGGCACTGCTTGGGTTCAAGCCGCCATAACTCCTCGCTATTGTTTTTCTAGCTGATTCTGACCGCACGGCTGCGTGTGCAGCGTTGGTATTATGGTATGGTCGAGTTTTCAGGGAAAACGGACGACGCCCGGGTTTTGGGCTGTCGGCCGGCAGGCAGGCCTCACCGAAAAAACTGCCAGCCTGTAAATTGGTAACTTCTGATTGGCTGGTGAACTGAGTAACAAGCTCTATAGAGCTGGGGGGGAGGCTAGTTCTTGGAGGGGTCTCCCATTGTGTCTCATTGTTCATTCATAATCAGTCTTTTCCAGTTTTCAGCTGCTTTCTGGCGCTAACACTAGGGCTCGCACTTCTGAGCAACAAACCCTGAGCTTCCAGACTTAGGCTCTAGAGTGGGAGACTGAGGGGGCAGCAGACTTAAGCAACGAGCGTGGAAGCCCACAGGCTATATCAACAACGCATGCTGCCCCAACCTGCCGCTTAGATTTATCAACATCAACCAGCGGGCCGACGACTAGCACGTAGCTGGCTACTAGTCAACCCTCGTTGGTGGGGACTGGCCGTCGGCGAGCCCCCACTGGTTGCGAGGCCGGGGAGGGCCGCACCTGCCCTCCCGTAGCCTTCCTCCCATTTTCTTATGAACCGTCCCGGTTCATGAATAACAAGGAGTATCGAGCAGTGAACCATCAACATTCTAAAAGAGAATTCAAGAATCATCAATCACCAACAAAGACATGAACATGTGCATGTCACTTGGACCTAAGCTATAGGTTGTCGGTTAGCACGGCTAGCGGCCTCCCCACTTTAGGCTTGAGCGTTCGCGCGACAACTATGTTGGGCGTCCCCAACCTCCTATGTTCGCTGTCCATGAATGCCCCCCTACGGAAATGTTGACTAGTTTTTTAAAGTTCAAGTTGTGCTGCGTGCCA
Source organism: Penium margaritaceum (assembly GCA_023375785.1). Classification (NCBI taxonomy): domain Eukaryota; kingdom Viridiplantae; phylum Streptophyta; class Zygnematophyceae; order Desmidiales; family Peniaceae; genus Penium; species Penium margaritaceum. The sequence continues at coordinate 9,844 of SZWC01004215.1, forward strand.
CGCATCAATTTGTCCAAGCTACCAACTCGCTCCAATACTCGTTGACCACCCTTATGGACAACCGAGATTCGGGATCACATAAGTCATGTTCTGGTCCACAACCGGCCCAATGAATGAGGTATTCCCTAATAACGCAAGACCGGAGTACACGTTCTTGGTCCTAGAGTAGGCGAAGGACCTCGTATTGGCCATCAAAAGCAAGGACTACTGGCAGTGGCTGAATGGTTCTGTCTGCCGCGTATGGATCCACGAGACTCACATGAAACACGCCATGTATTTTGATACTCGGTCAAAGGTGTAATCGGTATGCCACTAGCCAGATGCGTGCCACCACGGGAAACGGCCCAATCCACTTAGGTAGAAGTCTTTGTGCCCCTAACGACTACAGCCAAAGGTTCGTCGTGCTAAACAACACTTTGTCTTTGATGTCAAACGAGATTTCACGGCGATTTTTTTCGACATATGCCTTTTATCATTGCGGCGCACCTTGAAGGTGACATGTCTTTTCTTCTAACAAGGAGTCCATGCGCTCAGAAAAGGCTTGAGCAGAAGGTGTTGAATCATATGCATCTTGTCTACTGGCTAGCTGTCTAGCTGCACAGAAAGGCAAGGCATGCACTACTCCATGGAGTACGTCCCCTTGGTTTGTTCTGAGATAGGCCAGGAATGCACTACCCGTAATGTGTATGTCCCCTGGAGATCATCATAGGTAGCACACCATTGTGGCCTAGTTGGAACACACACAAGAACTCATGGGTCACGGTTTCAAACCCTACGAGGGCCACAAATTTATTTGTGGCCCAAAACGGGAGCGGAAGCCTTCAGGAAGCTTACTAGAGCCTGCCTTGAGGATGACACTTGGCGGTCTTAGGACGCGCCACGTAGGACTCTAGGTTGAGGTTGGCTCCTGCAGAGCCACTGCAAGCACAAACATCAACAAAGCTGTGCAAGTACAAAAAGCTTATACCATGCATGCATCCATTTACAGCTATTGCCTTTGAGACTCCTCAAAGAGTGTCCAACCAAGGGTAGACACTAAAGAACTTCATGCGGACTTCCTGAGGTTGCAAACTGAACAAACCTAAGGTATGGATCCCTCGTTCGAGGGTGATATGTTGTCTTGGTTGTAAGTCCAAGAGCGGTTGGCGGCCTCCCATGCTGGGACCTGTGTTCTAGACCACTGTTATGCGGGGCATTGATAAAGGGTTATGGACCCACACTTTTGTTTCTAAGGCACGGTTCCAAGACCGACTCGCGCGCGGTCTTGAAGTATGCATAAGCACAATAGGGACATGAAGATCGGACGGCTCCAATCTGTTCCATCGATTTGATCAACCTCTCTAGGCAGGGTGCGCGTATGTGGCGGACTAGGGGACAAGGAATAGCTTTGTCCATGTTGGAGAAGACCCTTGAGCCCCAATGGGATTAAGCTCTACCCCTTTAGAAGGTGGTAGGACCTCGAGTCCGTTTTGTCACGATGGCACCCGCGCCTGAGGTGATCATCGGCTAGACGGGTATGCAACGGAACCAACTGAACCTTTGACAATGGTCACAGTCTGTAACCTCATTAACCTGATCGGCATCAAGGAACCAGAGTAGCATTGAAGCAAAGAAGACGAGAAGCCGCCAAAAATGGTGGATCCAACTCAACTCCGCCTCGAGGCGGGTATGTCCAAATTTACGGTGACAAGTTTTCCCATGTGGAAATGGTAGTTTGTGATTTTCATGAATGTACGTGGATACATTGACATTGTAGAAGGGCTTTAGATAGCACCCGTCAATGCGATAAGTGCTACGCATACAACTGATATTACAGCATGGACAACAAAGAACAACATGGATGTCACCATGCTTTTGACGTCCATAAACAAGACCCAACACTCCCACATCACAAGATGCACGTTAGCCATCCAGGCCTACACAAAACTCTTACGTTTGCATCAATCAAACGCCCTAGCAAACCGACTCTTCATCTTCCAAAGGTTGATGTTGATGAGGGTGAGCAAAGGAGAACGGAAACCCATGTTTTTGCAGTCATTCGACAATGTGCTGCGAGAAAATGGAATGGAAAAGCGACTCTAACATGCCTACCATGATCCTTCTGATGGGACCACCGGACAGTTGGGGGTCCTTGATCACCGTATCTGGCGGTTGGAATGAAGCAGATCTGAGGTATGAGGCTGTCGCCAAACACATCCGCAACGATTCCATGCGATGCAGTGGCAGTGAGGCAAAAACTTTAGCCTATGCCTCTTGCTTTGGTGTGTTCAAATGGTAAGCACCTTGTCCACTGCCTAGCTGGCTAGCTGTACATACAGACAAGGCATGCACAGCTCTATGGAGTATGTCCCCTTGGTCTGTTATGAGATGGGCCATGAATGCACTGCCCATAATGGGTATGTCCCCTGTGGATCATCATGGGAATCATACCTTTGTGGCCTAGTTGAATAGGTACCGGAGTCTCAAACAAGGTTGCGGGGTGAGATCCCGCGGCGGCCGTAACTTTCTTTGTGGCCCAAACTGGGACAGGAAGCTTCTACAAAGTTTACTAGAGCCTGCCTTGAGGAGGATACTTGGCGGTTTAAGGATGCGCCACGTAGCACTGTAGGTTGAGGTTGGCTCCAGTGGAGCCACTACAAGTAGAAGATTTAGCAAAGATCTGCAAGTATAAAAGCCTGTACCTTGCATGCATCCATTTACAGTTCTTGCCTTTGAGACTCCTTACAGAGTGTCGAACCAAAGGTAGACACTAAAGACCAACATGCGGACTTTGTGAGGTTGCAAACCAAACAAACCTAAAGTGTGGATCCCTTGTTCAAGGGTGATATGCTATCTTGGTTGCAATACCAAGAGTGGTTGGCGGCCTCCCATGTCGGGACCCGTTTTCTGGACCGTTGCTATCCGGCGAATTGACAAAGGGTTATGGGCCAACACTTCTGGTTGTAAGGCACGCTTCCAAGACCGACTAGCGCGTGGTCTTGCAGGGCGCACAGGTACAACAGGGACACAAACATCGGACGGCTCCATCTGCTCGATCGGCTCCATCGGCTTCTTCAGGTAGGGTATGCGCACTCCGCGGACTAGGGGACAAGGAACAGCTTTGTCTATGTTGGACAAGATCCTTGAGCCCCAACGTGATTAAGATCTACCCCATTTTAGAAGGTGGTACGACCCCGAGTCCGTTCTCTCACGACGACACCATGGCCTGAGGCGATCATCGGCGGGAGGGGTATGCAACGCAACCAACTGCACCTTTGACAATAGTCGCAGTCAGCAGCCTCATCAGCCTTATCAGCCTTAACGAAGTAGAATAGCAGCAAAGCAGAGAAGACGAGCAACCACAGGAAATGGCGGATCTCACTCAAGCCCGCCTTGAGGCGGGTATGTTCAAATTCACAGGGACATGCTTTCCCTTGTGGAAATGGTAGTTTAAGATTTTCATGAACGTGCGTGGCTACCTCGACATCCTGAAAGGAACCAAGACTGCACTGGCCGATGCGACAGTGACAACGCATGCGACTGACCTTGCCACATGGACGATGAAGAACAACATGGCTCTTGCCATTCTTGTGATTTCCATCAACGAGACTCAACACTCCCACATCACAAGATGCACATTGGCTTCTGAGGCCTATGCAAAACTCTCATGCGTGCATGAGAATAGCAAACCATAGGAAACCGAGTTTTCATCTTCCAAAGGTTGATGTCCATGAGGGTGAGCGAAGGAGAGTTGATACCCGCATTTTTTGCAGTCGTTTGACAACGTGCTGCAAGAGGTCCAGCAAATGGAATAGAATCTTGACTCCAACATGCGTGCCATCATCCTTCTAATATGGCTGCCGGAAAGCTAGGGATCCTTGATCACCGTGTTTTGCGGCTGGAAGGAGGCGGATGTGACGTATGAGGCTGTCGCCGAACACATCCGCAACGAGTCCATGCAACGCAATGGTAGTAAGGCAAACATCTCAGCCTATGCCTCTCGCTTCGGTGGAAAAGGTGCAACCCCTTGCTCTAGTCAAGGCAACAGTGGAAGTGGTGGCGGTGGGGGAAAAGGCAACGATGGCCGGAAGAGTTTAAAGAAGCCTGACAACTGTGACAATTGTGGCAAGGTTGGACACTGGGCTAGGGAATGTTGTAGTCTTAAGAAAGAAGGCGGGAAGAAAGGTGGGAAGGGGAAGAAGGAGCTCACCAACATGATGGCGAGAGGGTTGCTGATGAAGGTTGCAGCACTCCTTAGGCCCGGGGCATTCGTCCTTGACACGGGCACCAACCACCACTCCTCAAAAGAGAAAGGCGGATTTGTCTCCATGGCCGAAACTTACATGCACATCAAGTGTACAAACGGCGGTGTCGTCCAACCCATGGACAAAGGGGAGAAGGTGATCACGTTCAACGTGAACAGTGCGGAGAAGGCGGTCAACCTTCAATAGGTGGTGTACATGACGTGCTTTGTAGCTAACTTGCAGTCATTCTGACAAATCACCGACAACAACATGACAGTGGTATTCACCAACAAGGAAGCCGAGGCCCTAAAAAACAAGGACATCCTGATTTTGTACACCAAAGACGACCTCATGCTTCAAGTTCCAAGAGTCGCCGGCCTCTACGTGCTTCAAACCAAAGTCACCAATGTGTCGAATGAGGGACTCACATGTGCCACCAAGACAGTGGCAAAGGAGCCAAAGGATGCACTACCGGTGACCGTTGCGACCGCCACATCAACCAAGGACATTCACGCTAAGCTGTGGCACCGGCGATTTGGCCACGTGGCCTATAGCACGCTGCAAAAGATGCAGGAGCAAAAGGCATTCTGTGGAATGGAAGGGTGCACCACGAAGCATAGCGAAGGGTGTACATTGTGTGAACCATGACTCCAAGCGAAGGCAAAGAAAAAGCCCTTTGGGAGAGGAGGTCAACGAGCAGATCATATCTTGGAACTCATACAGAGTGACGTGTGTGGACCCTTTCGCACACCGTCTAACGAAGGAAGCAAGTACTTCGTGACCTTCATTGACGACCACAGTCGCAAATTGTAGATCTATTTCCTCAAAACAAAGGGAGGGGTCATGGAGAAGCTCATCGAGTTTTTCGCCATGGTAGAGTGGCAAACGTCCAAGAAAGTGAAGACGCTCCAAAGTGACAACAGGGGTGAGTACGATGCATGCAAGCCTTGGGACAAGTATCATGGCATCCGCCACGAGCAAACCACCCCTTACAACCCCCAAAGCAACGATGTTGCCAAGAGGATGAAGCAGACCCTACTCGGCATGGTGTGAAGCATGCTCTTTGACGCCAAGCTCCCACTTTGCTTTTGGGCTGAAGCAGCAACAACGACCTACTACCTCTTGAACCTCACACCAGCAACCACCTTGCAGAAGTGTGGAAAGGAGCAGGACAAGCAGCTGAAGACCCCACAGGAAGCATGGTCGGGAAAGAAACCCAACGCATCTCATCTGAAGGTGTCCGGGTCAATTGCATGGGTAAAGATCCAATGGGGAGAAGGTGGAGGCAAGCTCGACGCACGTACCAAGAAGTGCGTCATGGTTGGGTACGACACATCACATAAAGCCTATCGGCTTTGGGACCAGGCAGCAGGCAAGCTCGTGAGGAGCCGTGACGTTGTGTTCGACGAACGCACCCTTGGAAAGGGAGAGCTGTTGGACACGATCCTTAATGCCAAAGCGGGAGAGTGGATAGTGTTGCTTGAGTCCGGAGACCAAGCACCCGATAACTGGCTCGCTTTTCCAGCAGGTGGTGGGAATGGGATAGTAGCTGCGGAGGATGATGCAGCATCTGACATGGACGCGGATACCGAGGCGTCCAGGGCTTCCGAGTCTGACTTGGAGTCTGATGAATCTTCTGATGACAACAACAATAGCGACAACAAACCACCACCTGTAGAAGCACGAGCACCAACGCAAGAAGCCGCACTAGGACCCCGACGTAGTTTGCGACCAAAGAAAGCACCTTTGTGGTATCAGGATGACTGGACCAGCCTTAGCTAGTCGTGCATGGCTCAGGGAGAGCCATCCACAGTGGCGGAGGTCATGAATGGCCCAAATGCGGCCAAGTGGAAGGGGGCAGTGGACAGCGAGCTCGCGTCAATTGCCGAGAACGGCATGTGGGTACTGGTGGGTAGACCCGACAAGGCACACGTGGTGGGATCCAAGTTGGTCCTTCGAGTGAAGAAGCAAGATGGCAGCATAAAAAAGTTCAAGGCAAGGGTAGTGGCTAAGGGGTTCTCTCAATGCTCGGACTCCAAGTACGATGAGACGTTCGCGTCCGTCATGACCTGTGCCTCCATCCGATTTGTCCTTGGAATTGCAGCCGCAATGAACCATGAGATACGCCAAATGGATGTCAGGACAATTTTTCTCTATGGGAAGCTAGACAAGGAAGTCCTGATGGAGGAGCTCGAAGGAGTCAAAGCTCCAAAGAGCAAGGTGTGGAAGGTGGTGAAAGCACTCTACGGGCTAAAACAGGCCACAAGGATGTGGTACAAAGAGATGGATGGTTTCATCACCGGTCTCTCCTTCGCGCATTACGAGAATGACCCGAGCATGTACGTGCGCGATGATGGGAGAGGGTTGATGCTGGTTGCGCTGTATGGGGACGATTTGATCATTTGCTTGTCTCCGGTCGAGCTGCTGGATGAGCTGAAGTCTGACCTCAGCAAAAGGTTCAAGATGAAGGACATGGGTCCTCTCGGGTACTACCTCGTGACTGCCATCTACCACAATAGAGCAGGAGGCACCATTGAACTCAACCAAACCAAGTATATCAGTGAGGTACTAAAGCGCAATCACATGGAAGACTGCAAACCTGTTGGCACCCCAAAGACAACCGATATAAATCTGAAGGCTTCCGTGTCGCCAAGCAACGAAGAAGAACAGAGGGAGATGCAAGACATCCCCTACTAGTAAGCCATGGATAGCATCATGTACGCCATGGTAGTGACTCGTCCGGACATCTGCTATGCTGTGGGACAAGTGAGCAGGTTCGTGGCCAACCCAGGGCCATAACATTGGCAGGCAGTAAAGCACATCTTGCGCTACCTGCAAAGGACACGTTACATGGGCCTCGTCCTTGGAGGCCAAGAAGGCACGGACCCCCTTTGCCTGAAGTGCTACACCGACGCTGACTGGGGAGGAAATCTTGTCGACCAGAAATCCACCTCTGGATACGTGTGCATCTTGAATAGCGCCTTGCATCTCATGGGCCAGCAGGAAACATGTTTGTGTTTCCGTGTCCACGGCTGAGGCAGAGTACGTTGCTCCGTTTGAGTTGTGCAAGGAGACTCAATGGCTGCGCAGCCTACTTGGCAAAATGACAGTGCCACAGAAGGATGCCACAGTTGTAGACGTGGGCAACATCAGCGCCATCTTGATGGCCGAAGATGAGATCATCTCCTGGTGAACAAAGCACATCAACATACGTTACCACTACTCACATGATCATGAAGAATGTGGTGGAATTGCATCATTACGGAACCAAGAGCATGCTTGCTGACTACATAACCAGGCCGCTGGAGAGCGACATGCACGATGCAGGAATTTGTGGACTCAGCAAGAGAAGTGAGGCAAAGGAAGGGTGAGCCCCATGGCATTGATGGAGCCGAGTGAGCAAATGATGGATAGAGGTGCAAGGGAGATACTTGTTGAAATGGTATGCACCTTGTCCACTGCCTAGCTGGCTAGCTCCACATATAGACAAGGCATGCACTGCTCTCTGGAGTACATGCCCTTGGTCTGTTCTAAGATGGGCCAGGAATGTAGTGCCCATAATGGGTATGTGCCCTGTGGATCATCACAGGAATCATACCTTTATGACCTAGTTGAATAGGTACCGGAGTCTCAAATGAGAGTTCGCAGGTTCAAACCCCGTACCGGTCGCAGTTTTCCTTTGTGGAGCAAACTCGGACAGAATGCTTCTAGGAAGCTTACTAGAGCCTGCCTTGAGGATGACACTTAGCAATCTAAGGACGCGCCAAGTATGACTATAGGTTGAGGTTGGTTCCAGTGGAGCTACTACAAGCAGAAGGTTTAGCAAAGCTTTTCAAGTATAAAAGCCTGTACCTTGCATGCATCCATTTATAGTTCTTGCCTTTGAGACTCATCACAAAATGTCCTACCAAAGGTAGACACTAAACACCAACATGCAGACTTCGTGAGGTAGCCAACCAAACGAACCTAAAGTGTGGATCCCTCGTTCGAGGGTGATATGTTATCTTGGTTGCAATACCAAGAGCGGTTGGCGGCCTCCCATGTTGGGACCCGTTTTCTAGACCATTGCTATCTGGTGCATTGACACGGTGGTGAAGGTGCAAGCTCTTGCTCCACTCGAAGCAATTGTGGAAGCATTGGTGGTGGAGGAAGTGGTGTTGGTGGTGGAAAAAGTTGGAAGAAGCCCAGAAACCGGCACAACTGTGGCAAGGTTTGGCGATGGGCTAGGGACTGCCGTAGTTCCAAGAAAGAAGGCGGGAACAAGGGTGGGAAGGAGGAGAAGGAGCTCACCAACATGATGGCTGAAGGGTTGTTCATAAAGGGGGCATCACTCCTTAGGCCCGGAGCATTTTCCCTTGACTCCGGAACAAATCACCACTCCTCAAAAGAGAAGGGTGGATCTGTCTCCATGGCTGAATCTGACATGCGCATCAAGTGTGCAGAGGTCGCTGTCGTCCAAGCCATGGGCGAAGGTGACAATGTGATCACATTCAACTTGAACGGTGCTGAGAAGGAGGTCGATTTGCAGAAGGTGGTATACATGCACTCCTTTAGAGCGAACCTACTGTCGGTCTCAAAACTCACCGACAAGAACATGGCCGTGGTGTTCACCAACAAGGACATCAAGATCTTGTACACCAAAGATGACCTCATGCTTCAAGTTTCAAGAGTCGACAGCCTCTACATGTTTCAAACCAAAGTCACCAAGGCGTCACATGACGGACTAGCATGTCCCACTGAGATAGTAGCACCAAAGCCAAAGGATACACCGCCGACAACCATTGCGGTCGCCACATCAACCAAGGACACTAACGCTGAGGAATGGCACTGGCAATTTGGCCACGTGGACAAGAGCATGGTACAGAAGATGCACGAGCAAGAGGTGGTCCACAGAATAGAAGGGTATACCATGAAGCATGGAGAAGGGCGTACATTGTGTGAACCATGGCTCTATGCAAAGCCAAAGAGGAAGCCATTTGGGAGACGAGGTCAACGAGCGGAAAATGTCTTGGACCAGATCCACTGTGATCTGTGCGCACGCTTCCCCGTAACGCCTAAGAGAGGAAGCAAGTACTTCCTAACCTTCATGAACGACCACCGCCACAAGTTGTGGATCTACTTCCTTAAAACCAAGGGAGAGGTGAAGGAGAAGCTCCTTGAGTTCATCGCCAATGGTAGAGTAACAAAGGTCCAAGAAGGTGAAGACTCTTCAAAGTGAAAATGGGGGTGAGAACGAGGCATGCAAGCCTTGGCTCAAGCATCATGGTATGGGCCATGAGCAAACCACCCCATATAGCCCAAAAGAACGACGTCGTGGCTGAGAGGATGAACCAAACCTTGCTCGGCATGGTGCGAAGCATGCTCTTCAACGCCAAGCTCCCACCTTGATTTTGGGCTGGAGCACCAACAATGGCCCTCTTCCTCTTGAACCTCATACGAGCAAGCGCCTTTCCAAAGTGTGGAAAGGAGCAAGACAAGCAACTGAAGACCATATAGGAAGCATGGTCAGGAAAGAAACGCAGCGCCTCTCATTTGAAGGTGTTCCGGTCATCTGGATGGGTGAAGCTCCAATCGGGAGAAGGTGGAGGTGAGCTAGACGCATGTTCCAAGAAGTGTGTCATGGTTGGGTATGACATGTCACACCAAGTCAATCAGTTTTGGGACTCGGTATTAGGCAAAGTTGTGAGAAGGTGCAATGTTCAGTTTGACAAACACACCCTTAGAAAGGGAGAGCTATTAGACCCAATCCTTGCTCCCAAGGTGGGAGAGTGGATACTCTTGCTCGAGTCCGGAGACCAAGCACCCGATAATTGGCTTGCTTTGCCAGTAGGTGGTGCAAATGGGAGAGTAGGTGCGTAGGATGATGTGAAATCTGACATAGACGCGGCGTCTAGGGCTTCCGAGTCTGACTTGGAGTCTAACGACTCTTCTGACGACAACGATGACACGAAGAGAAGTTTGCACCCGTCGAGACCCTTACCTCTATCTGATATCTCCTAGCCATTGCAGCCGCAAGAAACCTGGAGATACACCAGATGGACGCCACGACATTTTTCATTTATGGGAAGCTCGACAAGGAAGTGCTAATTGAGGTGCTCGAAGGAGTCAAAGCCCCCAAGGGCAAGGTGTGCAAGTTGGTGAAAGCATTCTATGGGCTGGAACAGGCCCCAAGGATGTGGTACAAAGAGATTGAAGGTTTCATGACGTGTCTCTCCTTCGCGCATTGCCACAAGTGTTAGCTACTGAGCTAATCACCTCTTACAGAGAAGCCGCAAAATCAAAAAGCTCACAAAGCTTTCTACACCTTCTTCCTTTGTTGCCATGTTTCATGCACCCTAAACTTAATCAGGCATGCACTCACCTTCAAGAGTACTAACGCCTTAGCATTTCACCTCAGGAAGAGCTCAATTCGTCAATACGCAAGAGAGAAGTAAGTAAGGGTTAACTGACCAGCATGTAAAACAAGTCCTTTTATAGCTGGCTATCCAGTCCTAGAACTCAAAAGCACATTCCTAGGAAGTGGCCTGAACCAGTCACATCACCAATAGACTTGTGCTATGGACTTGACACATGAGCATCCTTGTGTCAAGGTGATAGACCAATTATGTAGCTTCAAAGAAGCTACATACTTTCTTTCTTAGAAGCTTCCGTATAAAATAAGATGTGCATGGGGCCAGGATTGAACTCATGACCTCACACTTGGCCAAATCAACAAAATGTCAAAGTTAAGCACTCACCCACGTGGTGTACTCACAAGTCATATCTCACATGAGACAGAGCATAGTCGAGTCACACCACTATGGATCCAGGGGTCATACCCCCACAATTGGCAGAGCATTGCTGATCTGTCGTACAACGCTGAACAAAGGGGCAAAAGCATTGAACAAACCCCTCCCTTGCGCCTTGGGTCAGTTACCATCATCATTCGACATCACTTGCATTGACCATGCCGACACCTTGCCTGCCTGTCTGGTGGAGATCCCTGTCCAGTGGCTTTGTAAGCATGTCAGCCTAGTTCAGCTTGGTACCGACATACTTGAGTTCCCTTGTCTTCTTGTAGACCAGATCCCGAATGAAGTGGTAGTGGATCTCGATGTGCTTTGTGCGCCTCGACAGGACGGGGTTCTTGGACATGTCGATCACTCTCATGTTGTCAATCTTGATGACCTTCGCCGTTGCATGTGATGCCTTCATCTCAAACAGAAAGCTTTGTAGCCACTGCATCTCTTTACATACATGAGCCAAGGCGATGTACTCAGCTTCAATTATTGAAAGAGAGAGACATTCTTGCTTGCGACTTGCTTGACTGACTGCACCTCCATTTAGCATGCACTCAAAGCTAGAGGCATATATTTTGTCGTCGATATTCCCTCCCCAATCAGCATCAGTGTAGCACATGAGACGGAGTGAGAAGAATCCACCGATGCCTCCAAACTGGAGCCCACCGTGCCGCTTCCCCTTAAGGTAGTGCATAATGCGCTTCACAGCCTGCTAGTGAAGTGGACCAAGATTGGCCACAAGTTAACTAACCTGCCCAACAGCATGGGTTATATCTGGTCGGGTGGCGACCATGGCATACATCAGACTACCCACTTCAGACTGATATGGGATGACCAGCACGTCAGTTTTCTCCGCTTTGATGGATGGGGACATGGAGGAAGAGAGCTTGCACTCTGAGCTCGTGGGTGTGCTGGGAGGCTTGCAATCTGCCATGTCGTATGGTTTGAGGATGGCGTCAATGTATCTTGTCTTGTTCAGGCTGATGGTACCTGCTGCTCTGTCATGCTTGATGGCCATTCCAAGGTAGATTTCAAGAGGACCGGTGTCATTCATCTGAAATCCTCTATTCAGCTGCCCCTTGAGATCATCTAGCAATCACGTTCAAGAATAGCATAGAATGAGGTCATCAAAGTACAAGGTGACCAACACGGTCCCTATGTCACTCTCATGCACATACATGCTAAGGTCGGTGTCGCAGTGCATGAAGGACTCCTCAGCCATTAATGTATCCATCTCCTGATACCAAATTCTTGGCGCTTGTTTTAGCCCATAGAGTTCCTTCACCAATCTGCACACCTTGCCCTCGGGAGTATCAACCCCCTCTGTTCCACCTCCGGAGATTGACAAAGAGGTGTCTCCATCAACACCTCCTTGTCAAGTTTGCCATAAAAAAGGCTGTCTTGACATCCATTTGGTGGACCTCCATGTTCTCGGCAGCAGCAATGGCGAGCATTGACCGGATGGAGGCAAACGTCACAACGGGAGCAAAGATCTCATCGTACTCTGCGCCAGGCCATTGAGAGAACCCCTTTGCTACCACTCGTGCCTTGGAATCGTCTATCTTGCCATCTTGTTTTCCTTTTTACTTTCAGCACCCAATTGGACCCCACAACGTGAGCCCCGGCAGGTCTGTCCACCAGCACCCATGTCCCACTCTCCTCGATGGAGCTGAGTTCACTGTGAATTACTTCATCCCACTCCGTTTGGTCATGCCGCGTGAGTGTCTTCAGCTATAGACGTTCGCTCCTCTTGAACCATGAACAAATAGTTGAAGCCTGTCTATTCACCCTTATCTGTGTGGTAATGCTGTCAAGGTACTTTGAGGCGTGAAATTCTCCTCGGACCTGCTGGCAGTTGTTGATGTGGAGGTTGGAGGTCTACTTCATCGTTGATGATGGGAGAGGAATCATCCTTATGGTGAGGAGGATCAGATACGTCGAAATCAGAGTCTTTACTCTCCGAGTCATCTTCATGAACTCCTCTCCCTTTTGTACCACCTAGCTTATGCCATTGTGCAAGTGCTTCCTCTTCCTCCTCAAAGAAAGTGAGCCACTCTCCCTGTTTTGCAGTATCCTCAAGTTCAAGAAGCTCTCTCGTAATCACAGACCTTTCGTGGTAATCCATTTGTTTGATTCGGATGACCTTCTTGTTGGGGGGAATCCACGGAATGCGGTCCGACGTTTGTCTGATCATCTCTTGGTGGTTCACTTCTTCTGTTTTGGGAAAATCTGAGACGGAGTGTGAGCTTTCTGGCCGCCTCACGCTATGGGAGTAGGATTTTATAGACCTTCACTTTTGCAAAGGGAATAATGCGATTTTGCATTGTTTTGTGTACATGGACATGATCACAGCATTTATACGACTATTCATGAGATTTCCAACGCATCGAACCGCCCGCGATTTGGCCAAGCGTAGCTCCAGTTATGCTTGACGAAGAGCAGGTCTCACCCACCATAGAAGCCTGACGCCACCACACGCCTTAGCGCCTTCCTTCACGTGCTAAGCGCCTTTCCCGAGACATAGATCCCATTGCACGTGGTGTAGGGGTCCCCTGGATTGCTTCCACACACCTTTCCCACTTTTGGGTTGAGTTTGGTGATGGGGTATGATGAGGTTCGAAACCTGTCCGCAGACCTGCAGTCAGAATTTTGACAAAGTCCCCGAGTAACAAAACGTACTACTGAGTTTCGAACGCCGAGCTAGGATGTTGGCAAAGTCCCTGAGTAAAAAGCTGCAGTGCAGGATCCGGTGGATTATCCACCAGACGGATCAGCAGACCTTCCGGAGCAAAATCTCTTGAAGGAACTTTTGGTACTCAGTCCGGTGGATTATTCACCGGATTTCAAGTCACAGCCTGCTCCCAAAGCTGCTGCGCACACCCCGACTTTGGAAGGCCATATCTCCCTCCATACGTTTCTGATTCCAGTGAAACAACTTCCACCAGACTGAGCGATTCATAAAATTCAAGGAAAATCATTGATTTCAGGATCCAAGCAATCCTTGAGTTGCCAGATCCACCGGAGCGGAGTTTCCTCTTTCCTCCTGGTGCCGCACTTGGGCATGCGGAGGGGCAGTTTTTCAACATTCTCCCCCTTGCACCTGCCATGCACGCTGTTCCAGCTTGCTCTCACTCATCTTCCGCTGCACCCTCTAGCCCATCATAGCTGGTCATCCCAAGCCCGGCTACGCTCATCGCGTGCCGATCCGCGGGTTGCGCTTTGGTTATTCAGTCCGCAAGCATGTTGTGCGTGCTGCAATGCTGCAGCACCACTTGCCCCTTTTTGACTATGTCCCGTCCAGTGGTAACACACGTTGATGTGCCTCATCCTCCTCTGGTGCGCCGCGTTGCTGGTCAGCAAGATGGAGCTGGTGTTGTCCTCTTGCACCACTGTTGGCTCTTGCTAAGGCACGCATAGCTCCCCCAGCAACCTACACCGTCTCCTTGACCGCCTCGGCCAGCGAGATGTACTCTGCTTCCAGTGCGGAGGTGGAAACGCAGTCCTACTTCCTGCAGCATCTCGAGACTAGCACACCAGCAAGGAAGAACACGTAGCTAGATGTGGACTTCCGCTTGTCCACATCCCTAGCATAGTCTCCATCCTTGTAGCAGACCAGATGCAAGGGGTCCGCCCGCCCCTTGCTATTGAACCTCAGGCGCTCGTGCCGCGTTGCCTACAGGTACCGGAGGATGTTCTTAACTGCCTGCCAGAGTAGTGGCCCTAGATCAGCCACATTCCTGCTCACTTAGCCCACCGGGTAGGCCAGGTCTGGTTGAGTCGCCACCATGGCATACATGAGGCTGCCCATCGCCCATTGGTAGGGCACCCCCACCATATCCTCCTGCTCTTCTTTTGTTTGCGGCACCATTGCCGCACTCAGTTCATAGGTCATGAAGATAGGACTGCACACTTGTTTGCAGTCCTCCATGCCATATAGCTTTGGCACCTCGGCCACATATTTGGCCTGCCCCAGCTCAAGCGTGCACGCCCTCCGTTTCCATGTAATGCTCATCCCGAGTAGACCTCCAGCGCCCCCAATGTTTGACATCTGGAACCTGTTACTCAGTTGCTCTTTCAGCTGCCGTAGGCTCAGCAGATATGAGGAGCACAAGATCAGATCGTCCACGTAGAGTGCGACAATCTGATGGAGCTTCTTCTAGCACCGCACGCACACGCTATGATCTGCCTCACATTGCTTGAAACCTAGTTGTCCCATGAAGCTGTCCATCTGTTGGTACCAAAATTGAGACAATTGTTTTAGCCCTTAAAAGGACTTCTGAAGCTTGCATATTGTGCCCTCCAGCGCCTCCACCCCCTCCGACACCTCTATGTAGGTTTCTTTTTCGATGATGCTGTTGAGGAAAGCCGTCTTTACGTCCATTTATTGGAGCTCCATGTCCTTCGTGGCTGCCACTTCAAGGATCACCCGGATGCTTGTGTACTTGGCGACGGGGGTGAATGTCTTGTCGTAGTGCTTGCCCTTACGCTGTGCGTACCCCTTGGCCACAAGCCGCTCCTTGTCCTTGTGAACCACACCTTCCTTTGTGAACTTGGTCTTGAAGACCCACTTGGAACCGATGACCTTGGCGTCTTTCGGCCTGTCAACCAGCTCCCACGTGACGTTTTCAGCAATGGATGCCAACCCCGACTTGATGGCAGCGTCCCACTGCTTCCCCTTGGGCCGCGCAAGTGCCTCTTTCATGGTTTTTTGCTCCGTTGATGTAGCCGGCATGCACCGCGTTGTGCCGATCCATCGACCGGTGCCCGCATCAAAACACTTGCCCGCTCTCTGCTACCTCCCACTATGGTGCGACAGTTTTGGTGGTGTCTCGTTGCTATGCAATGATCCTTACGACTCTGCCCATTCCGGTGAATCATCGACTGGACGGCTCTACGAGGATCCCTCCCGCTCCGGTTAGCCATCAACCGGAAGGGCGGCGCGTCCGGAGGATTTTTCTCCAACGCCCGACGCGAATTCTGCCGGGTGTGCGCGCTTTCGCACCCGCGGTGCCTCCTTTGTCGGATCATTCCACCGGATCTTCAACTCAACTTCATCGTCGTTGGAGTCCTCTGTGTGGGCTGCTGCACCCGATGCACTGCCGCACTCCGACGCTACGTCATCGACCTCCGCGTACGCCGGCTCCTCCTTGTAGTTAAGGAGCTGGAACCACCTCCCCTGTTTTGGAGTGTTCTTGACGCTCATGTCATTGATGCAGCTACTGAAACTTTGCTGTTTGTTGAACACGATGTCATGGCTGCCGATGATCTCTTGCCTGTGGGGGTCTTAGAGCCGGTACGCCTTTTGCATACTCTCGTAGCAAAGGAACAAGCACGGCCTTGCCCACGGTTCTAGCTTGCTATCGCTTTGTTACGCCGCCTGCACCATTGTGTGCTCCTTGCACCCAAACACCTTCAGGTGTGCCATGTTTGGCTTGCGCCCGCTTCAAACCTCCTGCAACGTCTTTCAGCCGCTCTTACCCTTCACCAAAACTGTTCGGTTGAGGTTGATGGTGTAGCTCGGTGTACGCACAGCCTCCGCCCACAACCCTCGCGGCAACCTTGCATCCACAAGCATGGTCCGCACCATGTTGAGTAGCGCTGGTTCGCCCACTCTTCCACTCTGTTGGACAGTGGTGAGTACGGCGTAGTGGGTTCCCACTTGATGCCCTGCTACTTCATCCACCCGCTACAGCCCACATGTTCTTCTCCATTGTCAGTGCGTAACACTCTGACCTTCCGGCTAGTCTGCCTCTCCATCGCTGTGACATACTCCTTCAGCCGGTCAAGGACCTCACGTTTCCGCTTCATGAAGTACACATAGAGTTTGCTGCTGCAGTCATCAATCAAGGTGATGAAGTATCTCAAGCCTCTGTTTGACGGTGTTTTGAATGGCTTGCACATGTCGTTGTGCACAACCTCTAACAGGTCCTTTGCACAAGCCTCGTTCTCATTGAATGGCTTGCGCCGTGCATTTCCCAAAGTGTAAGCCTCACACTTTTTATGCACTGTTGCATCTGCTGCAATGTCTAGAGCATCGTCGATGAGGAGACCGCACCATGTTGCGCTTCACCATCTCCTTAACGGTTGCGCGTGCTGAATGCCCCAACTGGCGGTGCAAGAGCTCCAGATCAGGGTTTCCTCCCTTGGCGATGTTGAGGATGCCCTCCTGTGAGTCTCTTGCGTCCGATGCCACAGGGAACACCTTGGTCTCCACGATGTAGAGACTGCCCTCGCGCTTTGCCTCCAACACGACCACGCCGTCGCCGTCGATGCACACCAATGCGCCTTTCCTGCGGAAGAGCACCTCATATCTCTTGTCCGTCAAGCGGCTGACACTGATGATGTTAGCCAGGCCGGGGACGTGCTACACATCTCAGATTATGCACAGCTCCTTCTTACCGTCCACCATGACTTCCACCTCCACGACGCCTTAGCCGGCTGCCGGCTCGACTTTGTCGTTTGCAACCACCATCAACTTGGAAGACATCTCGTAGGTGACGAACCGCACCTTCTTGACTTGGGTGTGCTCCTCCACCCTGGAATCCAGGCACTGCCTGTTGGCCTTTCTAAGGAAGTGGTTCTTGTTGTCGTTGAGGAGCAACCTGCCCTTGGTGTCTTTTCTGTCGGCCTTTGCCTCCTCTGGGCACTCACGAATCCAATGACCCTCCTTGCTGCAGTTGCGGCACGCACCTTTCTTATCACCCTTCTTGCCGCTGCACTTTCCGCCACTTCCTCTGCCTATGCTTTTGCCACCAAAAGTTTTGGTGACGAGGGCCGATGAGGAAGACGCGGACTCCCCGCAGCTCCGTTGCTATGGCACATTGCGAATGTACTCTACGACCGCGCAATAGGTGAGCTTGTCCTTTGACCATCCTCCAAGAACAGTGATGAGTGGACCCCAAGTGTTAGGTAGGGCCATGAGGAGGGTCATCGCCTACAGCTTTGTGTCAATCGTCCACCCCACGTCGTTGCATTGCGAGGGGAGCGACTTGATCTGCTCTATTGCAGAGATGACATCATCTCCCTCCTCAATTCTCACCGTGAGGAGCCGCTTCATTGCAAAGATTTTGTTCGCGAGCGACTTGGATTGGTTGATGGCGCAGAGCTTTTGCCAAGCTTCGGCGGCCAGCTTATAGCCTTGGAAGTAGCCCCACTGCAACTCCACTGTCCCGGACACCAGGAGCATGAGCGCCTCCGTCTTTGAAGGCCTGCTTCTTCGCGTCCGTAGCAGTCGCCTCTACGAGCACCTCCTTTCCCAACATGACGTCCAACAGCCCCTTATGCGAGAGGTGCAGCTCAAACTGCCACGTCCATAGCCCAAAGCCTCGGCCACCCGCATACTTCTTTATGGGTTGTGTCTCCTTCTACGCGATGTACGCAGCTGCTACTCGGACGGGTTCTCAGATCTTTACGACGACGTCCAAGATGATGATCTCGTGCGCTGCGGAAAGCGTGAATGTTGGAGACGATCAAACCGTAGGTCCATAACCCTTTGTCAGGGGGAATCCACAGGTTGCGGTCCCCACATTTATGTGATCATCTCTTGGCGGTTCACTTCTTCTGTTTTGGGCAAATCTCAGACTGAGCATGAGCTCTCTGGTCGCCTCATGCTATGTGAGTAGGATTTTTAGAGAAAGTCACTTTTGTGAAGGGAATAACGCGATTTTGCATTATTTTGTGTTCATGGACATGATCACAACATTTCCAAGGATAGTCATGAGCTTTCCAACGCACCAAACCGTGCACAATTTGGCCATCCATAGCTTAAGTTACGCTTGCCGAAGCGCAGGTCTAACCCACCACACAAGCCTGCCACTGCCACACTTTGTGGCACCTTCCTTCACGTGCTAAGCGCCTTTTCCTAGGAGCAGATCTCATTGCACGTGGTGTAGGGGTCCACTGCACTGTTTCCACGCACCTTCTCTAGTTTTGGGTCGAGTTTGGTGATGGGGTATGACGAGTTTCGAAACCTGTCCGTAGACTTGCAGTCAGAATTTTGACAAAGTCCCGAAGCAACAAAACGTACAATTGAGTTTCGGACGCCGAGCCGGGATTTTGACTACGCCCCTCAGTAACAAACTCCAGTACTGGATCTAGTGGATTATCCACCGGACGGCTCGGCAGACCTTCCAGAGCACAATCTCCTGGTGGAACTTTTGTTACTCGGACCGGTGTATTATCCACCGGATTTCAAGTCGCAGCCGGCTCCCAGATCCGCTGCGCACAGCCCAACTTTGGAAGGTCATATCTCCCTTGATACTTGTTTGATTCCAATGAAACAACTTCCACCGGATTCAGCGACTCATCAAATTGAAGGGGCAATCATCCATTTTAGGATCCGAGCAATCATTGAGTCGCCAGATTTGCTGGAGCGGAGTTTCCTCTTTCTGGCATTTCGTCGATGCCTCCCGGTGCCACACTTGGGCATGCGGAAGGGCAATTTTTCATTGTTTCTTTGCTCATTGGTTGCACACTGTATGTGCTTTGTGGGAAATGTCATAGCGGATGAAAATACACTTTTGAGCTCTTGCATCAAGCTTTCCAGGGCCCTCACTGGCCTCGACCTTGGTATAGATGGTGCAACCAAACACCTTGAGATGGGAGGCGTCTGGCATCTTGTGTGACCATGCTTCTTGAGGCGTCTTCAGCTGTTGTTTTTCCTTCTTCTTGCCTTTCTTTTGCACAGTTGCTGCAAATGTGGTGTTCACAAGATAGGTAGCCATGCGTGCCGTTTCAGCCCAGAATCCAGCAGGCAGCTTGGTGTCAAAGAGCATGCACCTTGTAATGCCCAGGAGGGTCTGGTTCATCCTTTGTGCTACGCCGTTGCTTTGAGGTGAGTAGGAGGTCATTTTCTGGTGTTCAATGCCCTGCGACTTGAGCAACTTCCGTCAGGCTTTGTACTCACCCTCATTGTTTGTCCTTAATGCCTTCACATTCTCTCCACTCTATCGCTCAACCGGAGCAACAAAGTCCTACAGATTCTCCTGCACCCCAATTTTCATTTCAAGGAAGTATATCCAGACTTTGCGGCTGTTATCGTCGATGCATGTAAGGAAACATCTACTGCCTACATTTGACAGTATGTGAAAGGGACCACACATGTCAGAGTGTACAAGGCCAAGGAGTGCAAGAGCACGCGTGCCATTGCACTTGAAGGGTTTCATTTATGCCTTGCCTTGAAGGTATGGCACACACATGATCCCTGCTCCATCCGCCTTATCACCTAGCTCCATCCTACACACTAGCTCCTGCTTTCCCATGCGATTCAGTGTGCGATGAGACACGTGCCCAAAGCGCCTATGCTACAGGTTCTCAGAGCATGTGCACAGGCTAGACTGAACAGTCCTGGTGGCTCCATTTGCTTGTGGTTTTGTTGTCGAATCTTCTTCTGCCAATGCTTCCACTGCTCCAACATGTCCTTATCCAAATCTACATTTCTTCTCTCCTCATCATTACTCTTGACTGAAGATTCAGCCGTTGATGTTGTCATTTTGGTCTGTAAGACGTAGAGTCCATCAACACGAGGAACCTGCGCAACAACCTTCTTGGCAGAGTCAGAGATGTTGATGTCCTTAGTAGGGACAGTTACTGCTTCCATCTCTGTAAACACCACTCTCATGCCATGGTCTGTTGTCTTAGAGACGGATAGCAGGTTCTCTATGACGGAGTCCAAGTAGACCACCCCCTCTAGCTCGAGATTGGAACCTCTATAGTTGACACCCACTGTGACCAGCTTGTCACCAATCTCCTCAGCTGCCTCAACCTTGCCGTTGGCGACTCTCAAGTTCTTGTTGCAGGGATTAAGAGAGATGAATCCTCTCTTCTCGTAAGTGGTGAGCTCATTTGTGCCCAAGTCTAGGCCATAGGCTCTTGGTCTAAGTATCGCTCTCCCTTTGTTGGAGGCACACTCAGCCATTAAGCTTGTGGGATCCTTCCTACCATTCCCCCGCTCAGCATTCATCCCCGTCTCCTCCCTCTCTCTTGGGTGCACAGCACTCTTGTGCCCAATGTCCAGCCTTTCCACAATCATGGCAATTTCCTTGGCACTTTACACCTCTTCAACTATTGCTAGTGCTGTAGTTTCCCTTGTACCCAGAGGAGGAGGTATTGAGGAAGGTGCCGCTGCTCCGTGAGGCAAAGGAAGCCATTTTTGCTTCACTGTTTCTATGACACGTGGCTTCATTCTGCACATAGTTGGAGGTGGTGGTGTTGGAAACTTGATCTTTGGTCCACCGTCCAATCACTTTTATCATGGGGCCCTAACTTTCCAGCAGCGTCATCAGAAAAATCATGGCTTGCATATCGAATTTGAGGTCCCACCCCATGCCGGTGGCTTCTTGCAAGAGCGTCTCAAACTTCCTCATAAAGGGAGAGACATCCCCCCCCCTTCACCAAGCCTCATGATGATGAGGTTTTGTAGATTGAAGAGATGGTTGGCAAGTGAGGAGAAATGAAACACCTTGCCGATTCTGGCATATGTCTTGGCCGCCACTGTGCGACTGCTGATGTGTAAAAGGACTGTGGGTTGTATTGTATGGAGGACATACGAATGGGAAGAGCCCTCTTGTTAAGCTTGACCCATGCCACAAGGTAAAAAAATCCTAGTAGATCTCTGTCATCCATGATGTTCTCAAACTGCCACTTCCAGAGGGCAAACCCCTTTCCATCAAACTTGAGGATGGACGAATGATTCACTAGTTCCCCTGTCCCTGCCATCCCTACAACTACAACTGTTATTGCTGCTGTATTTGTTGTTGATGCCAATGTACCTTTGTTTGAGGCTGGTGTAGGTTGTTGGTGAGGCAACTACTTCCCCTGTTCATGTTGGCTGGTGCGAGCAGATACAGGCTGATGTAAGATGTTGTAGGCAGATGTCAGCTCCCTATGCGGAAAGGTGCAGATGTGCTCCATTCCCCTCCTACTAATGTTGACCTGCAAACAGAGAAGTTGGGTGAGAGAAAAGGCACTCGCTTTGCTTGTGATTTAGTGGTTGCGTACGTGTAACTTCTCTGATGAGAGACGTGGGCCCATAACCTTTTGTTAGCTACTGAGGTAACCACCTCTGGCAGAGAAGCCACGAAACTGAAACGCTCACAAAGGTTTTGCACGTTCTTTTTTTGTTGACATATGTCATGCACCCCAAACTCAATCAGGCATACACTTCACCTTCAAGAGTACTAACGTCTTAGCATTACATCTGAAGAAGAGCTAAAGTCATCAATACGGAAGAAAGAATCAAGTAAGGGTCAGTTAATCAGTATGCAAGACAAGTCCTTTTATACCTCTGTCCAGTCCTAGAACTCAACAGCACATTCTTGGGAAGTGGCCAAAACCAGCCACATCATGAATAGACCTGTGCTGTGGTCTTGACATACAAGCATCCTTGTATCAAGGTAACAGACCAACCATGTAGTGTCAAAGAAGCTACAGACTTTTTTCCTTGGAAGCTTCTATAGCAGACAAGATCTGTGTGGGGCCAGGATCAAACTCATGACCTTACACTTGGCCAAATAAACAAAATGGCCAAGTGCACCACTCACCCACATGGCGTACTCACAAGTCATGTCTCACATGAGGAAGATCATAGCTGAGTCACACTACAACGGATCCAGGGGTCATACCTCCGCAAGGGTAGAGCATTCTTGATCCGTCCTACAACACTGAACAAAGGGTAAAAACATTTAACAAGAATGACTCGAGTATGTACGTGCACCATGTTGGGAGATGGCTGATGCTTTTTGCATTGTATGTGGATGACCCGATCATCTGCTCGTCTTCGGTCAAGCTGCTGGATGAGCTGAAGTCTGACCTCAGCAAAAGTTTCATGATGAAGGACATGGGTCCTCTCAAGTATTACCTCGGAATCGCCATCCTTTGCAACCGAGCAGCGGGCACCATCTAACTCAACCAAAGCAAATACATCAGTGAGGTACTGAAGCGCCACCTTATAGAAGACAGCAAACCTATTGGCTTCCCAATGACGACCGATACAGAGCTGAAGGCTTCCATGTTGCCAAGGAATGAAGTACAATTAAGGGTGATGGAAGAAATCCCCTACCAATCGACTATGGGTGGCATCATGCACGCCATGGTAGGGACTCGTCTAGACTTCTGCTATGCTTCGGGACAAGTGAGCAGGTTCATGGCAAACCCAGGTCCACACCATTGGGAGACAGTCAAGTGCATCTTGCACTACGTGCAGAAGATGCGTCACATGGGCCTTGTCCTTGTAGGCCAAAAGGGTACGGGCGCGCTCCGCCTGAAGTGCTACACCAAAGCCGACTGGGGAGGAAATCTTGACAACCAAAAATCCACCTCTGGATACATGCCAATGTTGAATGGCTCTACTGTCTCATGGGCCACTAGGAAGCAGGATTGTATTTCTGTGTCCATAGCTGAGGCGGTGTATGTTGCTCTGTCTCAATTGTGTAAGGAGACTTAGTGGCTGCATATTTTGCTTGGCAAAAGGACATCGCCACAGAAGGACGCCACAGTTGTACACATAGACAACATGAGCGCCATTTTGATGGTTGAAGATGACATGCGATTACTCATGTGACCTGGTCATGAAGAACGTGGTGGACGTGTAGCACCGGGTAACGAAGAGAATGCTTGCTGATTGCATGACTAAGCCGCTTTACAGTGACTTGCACTATACAAGCATTTGTGGTTTTGGCCTGAGGAGTGCGGCAAAGGAAGGGTGAGCCACAAGGCATTGATGGAGCCAAGTGAACGACAGATTGACAAAGGTGCAAAGGAGAGATTTGTTGAATGATATGCACCTTGTCCACTGGCTAGCTGGCTGGCTGAACGGACAGAGAACACATGCACTGCTCTATGGAGTACGACCCCTTGGTTTGTTCTAAGATAGGCCAAGAATGCATTCCTTGTACCGGGTATGTCCCCTGGAGATCATGATCAGAGACACACCTTTGTGGCCTAGTTGGAACAGGCACCGGAACTCATGGGTCACAGGTTCAAACACCGTGACGGCCGGGATTTTCTTTGTGGCCCAAAATGGGATAAGAAGCTTCTATGTAGCTTCGTAGAACCTGCCTTGAGGATGACACTTGGTGGTCTCAGGGCGCGCCAAGTAGGACTGGAGGTTGAGGTTGGCTCCTGCGGAGCCAGTACAAGTAGAAGCATTAGCAAAGTACTAGCAAAGCTTTGCAAGTAGAAAAGCGTCTACCGTGCATGCATGCATTTACAGTTCTTGCCTTTGAGACTCTGCACAGAGTGTCCAACCACTAAAGTGTGGATCCCTCGTTTGAGGGTAATATGTTGTCTTGGTTCCATTACCAAGAGCAGTTGTTGGCCCTCATTTCTGGACCTGTTTTCTAGACTGTTACTATCCGGCGCATTGATAGAAGGAACCTGTCATCCTATACTCCCACTCTTGACCAATGAAGAGAGCACCACCGGATGTCGACCACTGTTCAACACAATGGTGTGGAGTGCATAAAGTTTTTCAACGAGTTTTTCACCAAAACCTGTGCCGGTGCTAGGAATACTTCCTAGTCATTCATGACAGGGTCCACATACATGAGGAGCATCTTCTCTAGAGTACGATTCATGTGCTCTCTGTGTCCATCACTTTGAGGGTGAAATGCTGTCAACATGTGTGACTCGGAGTCAAAGTACTCATGGATCGTTTATCAGAAATTTCTAGTAAATGTTGCATCTTGATTGGAGATATGCGCAACGGCAAGCCATGGTATTTCACGTCACTATCAAAGAAGAGACAAGCGGTCTCTCCTGCATTCATATTAGTGGCTTTATGAATGAAGTTGACATCTTCATTAGAAGATCCACAACCACTAGTATTGCGTTGTGGCCATGCGAGGTATGGAGAAGAATGGTAATGAAGTCCATGGTGACACACTCACATGGAGTCCCAGGGATGGGAAGCTCTTAGGGGAGTCGTGCAAGCTTTTTGTTACTAGCCTTGTTTTGAACACATGGGTCCCATGTCATGCTATGCTTACGAACATCTACACCCTATCCGGGCCAACACTAGAGGTTCGAGAGTGGCTGTCCGGTAGTTTGAGGTCCCACATGACTTGCGACCACCGAGTCATGGAACTGAGAGGTAATCTTTGCTCGAAGGTCTCCCGAGTCCAGCTCACAAACTTGTTCTCCATGCTATAATACTCCTGCGACTTCCACCAATGGGTACTCGTCTAGATTCCTAGAGTCTTGAAACCAAGAATCCACACAACATCCTATCAGAATCATGTTTACAAAACCGTTATAGTGGATAATCTCTTGAGGTTGGTGAAGCATAGGAGCAAGGGGATGTGGTGTTTGCAGTGTTTCTATCACGATGGTCATAAAATACCCGCCAACCTTGGTGGTTTCTTTCATTTCAACAGGCTGTTGGCTCAGTGGATTGGCCACTTTGATGTGCTGTGGCCAAATTCCCATGTGAACAAGAACCGGCTCAGGTATTTGCTCCGATGCACCTGTCGTCTTGAGAGGTTTGGTTGCATTTGAAAAAACACCAATGGGTTAAGGTTCTTCACAACTATCACACCCCCTTGAGAGCCCCTGAAGTAGTAATGCCACATCTTGACAGGGTGTATTACCACAAGGAACTCTTAATCTCAAGTCGTGTACAGGTGCTCTTCCGGGATGAGCTTTTGGCTCTCACACGCAACTTGGTGACCGTTCTGCATGAAGACTTCTCCAAGTCCTACTGGTGACATATCACATCGTAACTCCCACGGCTGCGATGGGTCTAGAAGGGTTGAGACGAGCACTATAGATGAAATCTCTTTGACTTTGAGAAGGGCATTCGCATAGTCAGATGTCCAATCCTAATGCACGTCTTTTTGTATGAGCCTAGTTAGCGGCACTGCTAGGGTCAAATACCCTTGCATAAACCGTTGGAAGTAGTTTGCAAGGCCGAGAAAAGACTAAATCTGCCAAACGTTCTCCGGGCGCGGCCAATTCACCACAGCTTGGAACTTTTGTGGGTCAACACGGATGCTGTCCTTATTGACTATGTGTCTAGGGTATTCGAGCTCACTTTGAGGAAACTTGTACTTGCTCACTCTTGCAAAAAAACTCTGTTCTCGAAGGATAACAAGCACTTCGCAGAAATCTTCTATGTTCTCTTCCATGAGTTTGGAGAAGAATAGGATGTCGTCTAGATGAATCAAGACAAACTGGCGGAGTTGCTTGGCGATCGTTTGGTTCATTTCTCCTTGGAAGGTTGCTGGAGCATTTGCTAGCCTAAAGCATAAAACTCGGAATTGGTGGGGTCCCATGTGCAAACAAAACACTATTTTGGGTATATTACCTTTCGTGATGCAGGTTTGATGATACCCTTGAGACAAATCCAATGACAAAAACACTTTGGCCCCTTGGAGTTGTTCAAACAGGTCCTCTATTCGCGATAAGAGGGATCAAGTTTTCACCGCCAGCTTGTTCAACGCCTTGTAGTCTACGCACATGCGTAAACCACTATCCTTTTTGTTCACAAAAAGGATTGAGACAGAGTACAGTGAGCTACTTGGATTGATCCACCCCTTTGCAAGGTACTCTCTGATTTGGCATTCGGCCTCTTGAATTTCTTTTCAACTAAGGTGATACACGGTTCTGAACGGAGGGGTCAATTCCTGTTACAATAGAATCGTGTGGCCCATGTGTCATTCCAGTGGAAGCCCAGAAGGTGGATCTTGGAATACGTCCGAAAACGTTGCCAATAGAGATATGATCTCTGGAGGCGTATCTTCCTTCATGTTGTCCTCCACTTTTTGTAGCTAAGCCAAAAAGCATTGATATCCTTGTCGAATACGTCACTTGAATTGCATCCCAGGCAAGCTAGCATAGACTTGTAGTCTGGTCCGTGACAATTCCATACTTTGAATCAACGTAAAGCAGTGCTTTCCCTTTTGAAGGATGAAGCACTTTGATTCCATGCACTACCGACAAGGGTACAATGCAATTGTCACCAATGAAAATTGCACGTGGACTACCAAGAATTGAACAAAATCACTATGAAGAACTGTTACTCCCTCCTACAAGTAATTCAACTTTTTGATTAACTTCGTGGGGCCTGAATTTGCAGCAATATCGGCCTACGTTGGGACTATCATCAGATCCACTTATCTGATAAGGACATCGAGAAGACAGAATTCCGCACCAGAACTTGAAGTGAAATCAAGGTACCCACGGGCACTTTGAGTTCACGGTCATGCTGTTTGGAGCCGCGAACACCCCCACAACATTTTTGGCAATGATGAACAAATTTTTTTTACCATACCTTGATGACTTCGTTGTTGTGTATCTTGACAACATCTTGGTGTACACCCGCATCCTAAAGGAGCACGATGGACATCTCTGATATGTTTTCGATGTTTTACAAGGAGAGAAACATTTCAGAAACTCTCAAAGTTTGATTTCAGTTACTGTTTGATCAAGTTCTTGGGCCACATCATCCATGGTGGACGGATCACCATGGGCCCAAACAATGTGGAGGGGGTCGCTGATTGGCTGATACCCACTAATGTTTGGGACGTCCATGTATTCTTGGGCTTGTACAACTACTAGTGTTGATTCGTATAGGACTATACCCAGATGTCAACCCCTCTCTCCAATCTCATCCTGAAAACCACTGAGTGGAATTGGGGGGACAACGAACAAGAACCATGTAACTCTTTGAGAAATGCTCTGACCTCAGGTTTAGCCTTACAATTGACATATCCAACGGTGGACTAAATTATGGCCAGTGATGTGTCTGATTGAGCCATCAGAGCCGTTCTCCTCCTAGACAACAGTGGTGGAGGTCAACTGGTTGTGTACATGTTGAGAAAACTACTTGGGCCAAAACTGAACTACATGGTGCACAAAAAGGAGATGCTCGCAGTCGTGCATGTATTCAAAGCATGGCAATACTACTTGGAATGCCGGCGATGCATTGTCCGCACCAATCATCATGCCCTGAAAGAACTCAAGACCCGGTAGAATCAAAGCCATCAACAATCTCAATGGATGGAGTTCCTTGAGTTCAACTTAAACTACGACATTGAGTACCAGCCTCAAAAACCTTATCTTGCAGATGCTCTAAGTCGACGATCTGATTTAATGGCTGAGATCAGCAAGTTGCTCGTCAAGAAAAACCCATACCTACTGAGGCTGTTTGCAAAGTGTTGCAAGGAGTTTGACGGGTTCGACAAACCAAGTTTTGGTTCAACGACCCCTACTGACGACTTCGATTCACTCACCAGGTCGTCGTGCCTCCAAACAAGTAGTTTTGGTGGATGCTATTTGAGAATGACTACACCACTGCTCAGGTGGACACTTCGGTGAGGATAAGACGCTCAAGAAGGTGAAAAAATACAACTGGTGGGACAAGATGCAGACCGATGTGACACCCTTCTGTAGTTTATGCAACACCTATAAGAGAAAAAGATCTCGTCACCTGGCCTAGTTTAACCCCTTCTTGTTGTGATGGAACCATGGGCTGACATCAGGATGGACTTTGTGATGGGTCTACCCGTGACTTGCAAAGGGGAATGACGCCAACCTTGTCATGGTGGACAGATTTTCTACAACATCACTCTTCATCCTGACAATAACCATCGTCAAAGCAGCAGGAACAGTTCACTTGTTTCTAAAGCAGATCACGCAGCTACATGGAGTGCCGCGTACCATCATCAGTGACAAGGACGACCGCTTCATCAGCCATTTTTGGCGCGAACATATGACACATTACGGAAGTCAGATGTAGCTATCTATGGATTACCCCCAGACTGACAGGCAGAGCAAGCACACCAACCAGACGCTCAAACAACTTCTCCAAAATTCATGTGAGCCACATGGCACCGACTGGGCAGTAAAACTGCCAGCTGCCAAACTGGCACACAAGTCCGCCACTTTCAACGCAACTGGTAAAACACCTTTCAAAGTGGTGTACGGCAAAATTCCCACCACAATGGCTGGTTTGCAGAGTCAGAGTAACAATTCTCTAGTTGATATTCATTGCTGGGACTTTGCCAGAATCTGGGACGAGAAACAGTGAACCCTCACAAAAACGCAAACACCTATGAAGCGGGCAGCCGACCGACATCACAACGATGACTTGTTCTGTGCTGGAAATTGCATCCTCCACAGCTTAGTAAACCTCAAAATCCAAGGAAAAGACTTCGTAAAGCTCAAACCCTGATGGTTGGCCCTGTCTGAGGTTAGTCACAAGCAAACCCCAATCGTTGCTGAACCTTGTCTCCCATACAGCATGGCAATCCACTCTGTCTTCCACATCAGCAAGCTCAAGCACTATCAGGACCCCAGTAAAACTTCCCTGACAGAGACATCACACCTCCACATCCTGTACAAGTGGACTCGGATACGGAGTACATAATCAAAGAGATCCGCAGATATTAACGTAGTGGCATCTGGTCAAGTGGCACGGTTAGGACGCTCCACACAACAAGTCGGAGCCCTACAACAATGGACGTCGATCTACAGATGGACGGCTTCCTTAATCGTCACTGGCCTACGTCTGCTAGCTCGCCGGAAAGTCGCGGCTAAAAGGGGGGGAAGTGTTATGTCCCTGATGTACACGAGTCCTTCAAACTCGCAAGTGGCTGATTCTGTTCTTACATTTATGGCTCACCGCGCGACAACTTCAGCATTTTTACGTCCTTCGGCTGAGGGAAGTTTTTCCTATTGCCCTGACCTCCACTTTTCCGTTCCACAAGTTTATGAAAAAATTTACCCACTTTCCAGAATGATCAAAAGAAGTGTCGTGAACCATATCCATGTTAACAAGATTTTCTCCGCAATGTCAAAAGGGACCACGGGTTCGTCTGTCTTCCGCGGAATGGATGGACTGGTCCGTGGAAGATGAATGTGCCTCACAGGGAGGAGGAGAGAGGAGGCTGGCTCCCGCACCTGCGCGGTTGAACGAGGGACCATGCTAGCAGGAACGTGCAAGGCTGATGGCGGGAAGGTGGGGGGTGCACTCCTGCGCAATCTCGCATCGTGACTGCAGGGATCAACGGAAAACACGGAGATAAAGAGCTGCAGAAGCATATGCGGTAGACAAAGTTGATAAAACAAGCCTTTGGCAGTCAGGTGCAGAGTGGCGGGCCTGACCGCTTCCGCAGGAAGGCATCGGCACCGTGAATCCACAGAATCGAGAAAAGGCGCGGAGCGGCAAATATGCAGGAAGAAGCCTGGAGCTGTTGGGCCGGAGTGATGGAACGTGACGGACTGCGGAAGCACCGAAGAACAGAAGAGGAAGGGATGGGAACCTAGCAGATAAGGGAAGGGCTCTAGCCTAGGTGAACCTAGGGGTTGTTACTGTACCATACATATGTGTGTGAGGATTGAGTCCCACGGTGCGAGAAGCCCATGTGGAGCCCCACAAAGTATTTTAGTGTGCTGTAGGCAACAGATTGAGTATTTTATGTATTCTCTTGCATGAATACTATCAACCAAGTTTCCCATTCTCATTCTTACTTGCTCTCACGTTGCCCCTTTGCAAACCCCGCTCCACGAGTGACCTGAGTGATTCGTGGGACTTCACTTGTATCTGTGTACTGGGCTTGGGCTGGTCGAGGAGGAACCAGGGGGGTTCCCTGGAGTGGTCCTAGAGCCAGGGAGGGCTCAGTGGAGCTCCATCCTGTGGAAGTCAACTGGTCAACACAAGAGTAAGGCGGAAGAGGTGCGGATCCACTAGGCAACTGGGGTGAGTATTCGTCTCAGCTACACATCTTCCCATCGCTCTGTGGTGTGTCATCATGGAAGTGTTATTTCGGAGCTGATTAGGGATAGATGCATCCGCGAGAAGCGTAGCGTAGAATTAAGACCAGAGCAGGCTAGGAATCTACGTGGCTGTGACTTCCTGAGCACTGATATGAGATAGAAGTGAGTTTGCGGAGGAACGTAAGGAGCACATAGAATTTGTGAAGTAGCTCAGGGTATGGGTGTGCAATAAAAAGCAAGGAGACTAGCAACTAGACGGCAGAGACCCATTTGCACACCAGGGAAGCGAGAATAGGAGTGAGACTGGGAATCATCCCATTCTGCAGGGAGAGTCTTGTGGGGTTGCCTTTGTAGCAAGTAAGAATCTGCGGCAAGAGAGATCAGTGACAGGTGGACATCCACAGAAGAGGCACATCAGGTAGAGGGCAGTGGCAAAAAAAGGTGAAGCGGAAAGTTTTGGGGTAAGATTGTTAAAGGTGCGGTGAGCGTGGAGAGTTTCATGCTCTTTGCCGAGCATAACTGCATTAGGTACCTTCAGATTCAGTGGTGTATGTTGATCTCTAGCTACATTCACCGCGATGTCAGGCGCATCAATAGTCTTCCGAACAGCCAGCAGTGGGACACTGGCTGCCGCGGCAGACCAACACGGATCAGGGCCCTGTGCGCGGACCCATACAGGGGAGTGAGAGACCACAGGACTAGTCGGAGAGCAGCAACGCAGTTGTAATGTGAGTTGGCTAGAAGAGCAATTCTGGCAAATCCACGGCAGTCCCGCGCCTGTGATGGAAGACCTCATCGAGTTCGAGAGTGTGGAGAGTGGGTGCAGCGGGGCTTCTCACAGGTCTCACCCAACGCAGCAGACGCTGGATGGGACCAGGTAGGGGTGCTTCTAGGAAGTGAGCGGTATGGCCAAACTCCTGGCTCACAGGACGACTTGGCAGTCTTCCGGGAAAAGTCCACCAGATGTACCTTTGGTACTTGCTTCCATGGATTTTGCATCGGAAGTCAAATCGCAACTGACTACCTGAGCGGCCCTGCACATCCCAGCTTATCACTTTTCCCTATCTGACGACTCAAGTTGAACCAGACTCCTAGCACTCTCCAGGCAGCTAGATTAAACTACGACGATTCTTCTTCCTCCAGCGGCTTGTCGACGCCTCCCAGCACCGCACCCAGGCCTGCTGAGGGGCAAAACACAATAAGCAAGTGTGCCACTCCTCAAGTGGTTTTTTTTTTTTTTCGATAAAACAATCATTAGACTGAACGGGAGAAAGATCCAGGAAGCACATGTACACACAAGCACATGTGCAAACACACACACACACACACACACACACACACACACACACACACACACACACACACACACACACACACACACACACACACACACATGTTATCTCTCCTTTGCTTCATCAATGAGGATTATACACACACACACACACACACACACACACACAGACACACACACACATACACACACACACACACACACACACATACACACATGTTATCTCTCCTTTGCTTCATCAATGAGGATTATACACACACACACACACACACACACACACACACATCCACACACACACACACACACACACAAGCACACACACACACACACACACACACACACACATACACACACACACACACACACATACAGCTATGCGCATCCCCCTCGCTCGCTGTGCAGTTCGCCCTCGGGACGCTGCGGGCCCGCTCCTCCTCCTGGCGCTTCCGAGCCTCATCCTCCGGGTGCGGCCACAGCATCGTCGGGACTGTGATGCGGACTGGTTCCGTTACCTGGTTTCACGCTTTGAGATAGGCGATTGGCAGGCGTTGTGGAGTGAGGCGGTTCTGCACACACGCCCGGCTGGACAACCTCCCCCTCCACGCGCGTTGCGTCACCACCGTGAGGAGGCTGCAGAGCAGCGGCTTCAGCGGGCTGTGACGAAGTTCCGCTGGGGCAACACGGCCCGCGCGGTGGATGCCCTCGACTCTTCCTCCTCTTTGGCACCTCCGGGCCCTGATGTCCTGGCGCAGCTTCAGACCAAGCACCCACCAGCGCAGCAGCCAATCCCGGCCTGGGTGGCAGAGTCTGCTCGTTGTGCCCCAGCCGCGTTCCCGGACGCAGATGGTGTCCGGAGAGCCCTCTTGGACTGCAGCCGTGGCTCCGCCGCAGGACCCTCTGGCCTTACCCTTGACCACCTCCGCCAGGAGGTGGTTGGGGATGAGCACCTCACAAGACTATTCGCCCGTCTGCTGGCGTCCATCTGCCGCGGCCAGCTTCACCCGACTGCCCAACGCTTCCTGGCGGCCAGCAAGCTCATCGCCTTTGCCAAGCCGGATGGAGGTGTGCGTGCGATTGCGGTTGGAGCGGCCATTTGGCGCCTGGTGGCGCGCTGGATCATGTCGACGGGGCGCCAGGAGATGCAGCAGGCGCTCGCCCCGTTGCAGCAGGGTGTGGGAGCACCGACGGGCATGGACACCATTGTGCACACCATTTCCGAGCAGCTGAGTGTCTGTCCGGACTGGGGTATTCTCAGCATCGACGTCCGCAATGCGTTCAACTCCATGGAACGTGCGGCACTGTTCGAGGCTGTCCGACAGCGGGGATTTGAGCGCCTCGTCCCGGCCCTGGCCTTGGTGTATGCTGAGCCATCGGACCTCTACTACCAGGGCGGGACGCAGCCGTGCATCGTGCGCTCAGAGCGGGGCGTCCTTCAGGGAGACCCTCTCGGCCCATTCCTGTACGCCTTGGCGCAGCAGTCCGCCCTACAGGCCGCCCAGGACGCCATGGGTGGAGTTGGCAGGGTCTTTGCGTATCTGGATGAC
>SZWC01004215.1:65247-77416 GCA_023375785.1 Penium margaritaceum
AGGGTGCAACCACGGCGAGCATCTCCTTATCGTGGGTGGAGTAGTTCAGCTCCGCCTTGCGCAACTTACGTGAGTAGTAGGCGACCGTTTGCGACCCGTTGCCAAAGTCCTGCAAAAGAATCCCACCAATGGCTAGGTCCGATGCTTCCGTCGCCATTTGTGACGGCCACTGTCGGCCAAGTGCAAGGCTGGTGCGGAGGTCAGAGCACTTTTGAGATTCTCAAAGGCTTCTTGTTTGCTAGCTCCCCAACTCCACGCGCAATCCTTGCGAGTGAGATTGGAGAGTGGCGCTGACACTCCCGTGTAGCCAAGGATAAGCCTGCGGTAGTAGTTGCAAAAACCAAGGAACACTTGCACATCATACGCATTACGCAACTTTGGCCACACTTGCATGGCCGACACTTTGCGCGGGTCCATGAAAATCTGTCCATCGCCAATGATGTGTCCAACGAATTCAATTCAACCCACCGCCAGCTCACACTTAAAGAGCTTTGCCAAAAAATTCTTCTTCCTCAAAATCTCAAGGACCTTCTTCACATGCTCCTCATCCTTCTGTTCCGTCCTGCTAAACACCAAGATGTAGTAAAGGTAAACCACCCAAAGTCATCCAAGTACGACCTGAAGATGTTGTTCATCTCTGCAATGAACATGGCCGACACATTGTTCAACCCGAAATGCATCCGGAGGAACTCATAGTGACCATAGCGGGTACGGAAGGCCGTCTTTTCCACATCATCTGCTGCGATGCGAATCTGGTGGTAGCCAAAACGGAGGTTGATCTTTGTGAAGACGCAAGCAGCATGGAGCTGGTTGAAGAGCTCCTCAGCTTATGGAAGCGGGTACCGGTTCTTGATGGTGAACTCGTTCAACGCCCGGTAGTCCACGTACATGCGCATCTCCCCTGTCTTTTTCTGCAAAAACAAGGAAGGTGCAGCATAAAGAGACGAAGACGGGCAGATGAAGCCCTACTCTGTCATCTCGGTCAGCTGCTTCTTGATCTCCTGCAACTGCGCGTTGCTCGTGCAGTATGTTGCACGAAGAGGCTGGCGCACTTCAGGTTTGACGTCGATGGGATGGTCCACGTCCTGTTTTTGTGGCAGTCTCGCCGGGAGGGTGTTGGGGAACACGTCGTCAAACTCCATACACACCTTTCGAAGCCCCTCGGGCACCGTGACAAACTTGCCTTGGGCCCCCGGCTGCTCACAAGTCACCCCCTGCACCACAGTAGGCGCCACGTCCTCTGGTTTGTCCAAATCGTCCTCCACGTCCTGCACAAACGCCAAAACAATCTGCTCCTTTTGGATTGCGTGCTTGAGCTGCAGCAAATTCAACATCAAAGGTGCCGATTCCTCCTTGTAAGGCACAGATTACTGCAGCACTTCTTCCTCGCATTTTTTCTCCTCCGTGGCCTCTTTCTCGGACCACATAGGTAGGAGATACTCCTTGTCTTGGAGCTTGACTGAGACGGTGCGCGCCTCCCAATTGACGACAGGGTTGTACTTGTGGAGGAAGTCACGACCGAGGATCACATCATAATCCTTCATCGGGCATACCCATCATACAGTCATTGTGCAAAGCTTCCCCACGTGAATGGAGAGGGGACGGGCCACGTACCCCACTTCAATCATGCCGTCCACTTGGTTAGCGGTCCGGTTCTTGCTTGTGAGTGCAAGGCCCCACTTTTGAGCACAATCCCATGCTTACAAAACTGTGGCTCCCACCACAATCCAGTAGACTCCCCACCTTCCCCTTGATGCCTTTCACTCACGCCTCCAAGAGAAGTACGGGCTGCTCCTACTCATACCCCGAATTCCATGCCTTGACCTCGGAAAACCCCTTTATTGCCGCAAGGCGATCGGGTGGGCGGTCAACTGGTAGTTTGGGTTGAGAGGAGCCAGGATTAACGCCATATACTCCCCGCTCTCCTTGCTTCCCGAATCCTTTGTTGCTTTCTCTACTTCCTTTGTGGCTTGCTTCTCCTTCCCTTGCCGCTTACCCTTGCCGTCACCCTTCTTAGGAGGGCAGCAGTCACGCGCAATGTGGCCAGGCTTGCCACAGTTGTAGCACCTGCGCTGTTACAATGCTCCAATCTCCATGGGCGTGTCGTCACTCTCGGCCCACTTGCCGTAACCATCACTAAAAGAGTTGTGGCCGGTGGCATGAGCCTGATGCACGTGCGAGTTGTACCACTCTGCTGGTGCGATCATCGTCGGAAGGTTGTTGTTGAGGTCGTGCATCATCGTCACAGTGCGAGCGTCGTCCTTGAGGCCATTGCTGTAGTGGAAGCACGATTTGTGGGAGTCGAAGCCACAATCAACAACAATCTCACAAAACCTGTGGGTGTAATCGGCGACACCACCAGTTTGGCGAAGCTGACGCAACTTGGCACGCGCGTTGTTCCTCATGTCACCCACGGTGAAGCGTTTGATAAACGGCTCTATGAACTCCTTCCACAAAGTTGGCCATTTCAAGGTAGGGTCGCCACTGTTGCAAGTTGGAGCCGGTGGGGTTGAGATTCTGGTCACGGCCAAAATGCCCGCGACCATTGATGCTCCACTGCCGTGTTGATTGAACCGTATCACATTGGCCGACCCATCCAGCGATGCCCCTCTCAACAGGGTTATGGCATCGTCACGGTGCGCCTCATACCTTGAGGCATCCACGCCAATGCCAGTAAAATACAGCTCTAGTCCAAGTATCCAAGCATGCAGAGCTGGCCCATCCTTCCTTGATGGGTCGAACGGCTCCGGCTCAGGCGGGCTCGGGATGCCCACCGCACTTCTGTTAGCGGTGGCAACTGCCACTGGTGTTGGTGGTGGATGCTTTGCGAGCTCTTGATTGAGGTATGTGTTTTGCTTCACCAGCAGGTCCATCTTGGCCTGCATGTCGGCAAGCAACTTCTCCAATGTTGCGGCTGCTGTTACTTCGCGTTGTGCGTCAAACGCTGTGGCCATTGGGAAAGTGCCGGATGAAGTCATCTCTGCGTCTAGTACAACTTCTTCCTCAACGAGTCCTCCAGTTACCGCCTTGTCATTGGAGTGCGTGGTTGGCCATGGGCACGGATCCGTCAAAGAGACGAGAAGTGTACTAGTCTACGCTGACCTGGAGAGGTTGCCACGTGTGATTGTGCCCCTGAGCCAAGGGTGGCTCTAATACCAAGTGTAAACTGGGCGCGACGTGCTAGCCTCAACCGGATGGTGTAGGTACCAACCAGTAGCAGCAGTGACCAAAGGGAGGCCAGTGTACACCTTCCTGGGTTTTTCGAAGCGTAGGGTTGTCTTGGGGGAGCACGGGAACACGTGAGGCAAAGTGGTAGTAAACTGTACTTGTTACTCAAGTGTCAAAATACAACACTACATGTATATGATGACACATCCTAGGCGACCCGGGGTCGCTGAGCTGTGCGCGGCTCCGTACAGGCCAGGGATGAGTGTTATTGCCTTAGTATTATGTATCTCATCCTCCCAGCTTCTTAACGCACCAAAACCTGCATCATACCATGGAGGAATGGCCGAGATACGGTCGTTTCCGTGAACCACGGCAATCTGACGCTGGCAGCACCACTAGTTACAGTGACGGCCGCTCGAAGCGCCCTTTCTGGAAATAACGCATTGGGGCGCCATTCCAAAAAGCCCTTGGCCCTCAATGATCCTTGACTCATTGACTATCCGGGCCCCAAGGTGCGCTTTGGCTTTGTTGTTTCTTCCGAGGGTTGAGCCTTGGTCCTTGGGGACGATTACCCATCACCTTTCTCCCATCGGCCGGTCCAACCTTTGGCCAGGCATAACATCCTCAGTTCTTCATGGATTGACCCTGGTCTTGGGCCAATCTTGCATGGTTTATCCTTTAGATTCCAAATCCATAGTTGTATTTCACATGCTAGGAAGCTTTAAGCCATTAAAAGTGCCGTTGGCACTGTCCGGCTTACAAGCATGGTGCTGTGCATGTTGGCTGTATCAAGGAAGCCGATGAGAGCAGACTAGAGCTGTGGGATGTCCCCATCAAGTTAAAGTTGGCATTCATTGCAGAAAATGACATGTGGGATGGGGTTGAGAGGCCAAAAGATGCCAAGTTCATCGGTGAAAGTAGGTCTTTAAGACCAAGTTCATCAAAGAAGGTATGGTTGATAAATACAAGGCATAGCTCGTGAATGAGGGGTACCTACAGCATAAGGTGGAGCACTACAATGACACATTTATCCCCGTCGCCATGTTCACAAGCATCTAGGCAATCCTTGCGATGATAACCGCAAAGGACATGGAACTGGCTCAAAAAGACGTGAAGGAAGCCTTCCGCAACTGTATTATTGACAAAGAAATCTGCATGGAGGTGCCAGACGGGATGGATGTGACAAAGGGCTAGGTGTGTAAGTTGTGGAAGTCCTTGTACAGGCTAAAACAATCACCCCGATGTCCATACCAACTGATGGACATCTTCATCGCACACCTCAGCTTCCAACTTCGTGAGTTGGATCATAGCCTGTACCTCTGGTGCAAGGATAAGCTCCATCATATAGTTGTACTCTACATGGACAATCTGAAACTGTGGTCCTCAAACTTGCCAAGCTTACAGTGGCCAAAAGAGCAGTGGAGCAGCAAGTTTCACATGTCTAACATCGGAGAGTTGGAGTTCTACCTCAAATGAACATCACGTGGAGCCAGATGGCGTACACGTTGGAGCTGGGGCAAGCCAGATACTGTGCTGATGAGATGAAGCGGTACGGCATGGAGCTGGGGCATCCAAACTAGTCGGCAGACTTGTCACCACAACGTGTGAGCTCAGTGCAGCAATGGTATCGCAAAAAAAAGGATACAACGAACACATGGCATAGTTTCCTACAGATCAGCAGTGGGCAGCCTCATTTATAGCATGGTGGTGACTCGACCAGACATGGACAACATGGTGGGAAAAATGAGCAGGTATGTCATGTCAATGCGCCGGATAGCAACGGTCTAGAAAACGGGTCCCGACATGAGAGGCCGCCAACCGCTCTTGGTATTGCAACCAAGATAACATATTACCCTCGAATGAGGGATCCACACTTTAGGTTCGTTTGGTTTACAACCTCACAAAGTCCGAATGTTGGTCTTTAGTGTCTACCTTTGGTTGGACACTCTGTGAGGAGTCTCAAAGGCAAGAACTGTAAATCGATGCATGCAAGGTACAGGCTTTTATACTTGCAGAGTTTTGCTAAAGCTTCTGCTTGTAGTGGCTCGACTGGAGCCAACCTCAACCTACTGTCCTACATGGCGCGTCCTCAGACCGCCAAGTGTCATCCTCAAGGCAAGCTCTAGTAAGCTTTCTAGAAGCTTCCTATCCCAGTTTTGGCCATAAAGAAAACTGCGGCCATCGTGAGGTTTGAACCCGCGACCTCTTGTTTGAGACTCCGGTGCCTATTCAACCAAGCCAAAAAGGTATGGTTCCTATGATGAGCCACAGGGAACATACCCATTATAGGCAGTGCATTCCTGGCCCATCTTAGAACAGACCAAGGGGACGTACTCAATAGAGTAGTGCATGCCTTGTATGTATGTGTGGCTAGCCAGCTAGGCAGTGGACAAGGTGCATACTATTTCAACAAATCTATCCCTTGTACCTCTGTCCATCTGTCCCTTATTGAGCTCCATCAATGCCTTGGGGCTCACCCTTCCTCTGCCGCACTCCTCATGCCAAATCCACGAATGCCTGCATAGTGCAAGTCACTCTCCAGCGGCTTGGTCATGCAGTCAGCAAGCATGCTCTTTGTTTCGTAGTGCTGCAAGTCCACCACGTTCTTCATGGCAAGATCACGTGAGTAGTGGTGACGTATGTCGATGTGCTTCATTCTCCGGGAGGTGATCTCATCTTCAGCCATCGAGATGGCGCTCATGTTGTCGACATGTACGGCCGTGGCGTCCTTCTTTGGCACTGTCATTTTCCCAAGCAGGCTGCGGAGCCATTGAGTCTCCTTGCACACCTCAGAGAAAGCAACGTACTCTGCCTCAGCCGTGGACACGGAAACACAATCCTACTTCCTACTGGCCTAGGAGATGGCAGCGCCATTCAAGATGCACACGTATCCAGAGGTGGACTTCCTGACGTGGAGATTTCCTCCCCAATCAGTGTTGGTACAGCACTTCGGGGAAAGGGGATTCGTTCCTTCTTGGCCTCCAAGGACGAGGCCTATGTGATGTGTCTTCTGCAGGTAGCGCAAGATGCGCTTGACTGCCTGCCAATCGTGTGGCCCAAGGTCGGCCACAAATCTGCTCACTTGTCCCACAGCATAGCAGATGTCCGGAAGAGTCCCTACCATGGCGTACATGATGCTACCTACGTCGGACTGGTAGGGGATGTCTTGCATCTCCCTGTGTTGTGCTTCATTGCTTGGCAAAATGGAGACCTTCAGCTTTATGTCGGTCATCATTGGGGTGCAGACAGGTTTGTAGTCTTCCATGTGGTAGCGCTTCAGTACCTCACCATGTATTTGGTTTGGTTGAGTTTGATGGTGCCTGCTACTTGGTTGCGGTGGATGGCAATCCCGAGGTAGTACTCGAGAGGACCCATGTCCTTCATCTTGATCCTTTTGCTGAGGTCAGACTTCAGTTCATCTAGCACCTTGACCAAAGACAAGCAAATGATCAGATCATCCACGTACAGCACAACCAGCATAAGCCCTCTCCCATCATTGCGCATGTACATGCTCGGGTCATTCTGGCAACGCGCGAAGGAGAGGCCGGTCATGAAATAATCCATCTCTTTGTACGACATCCTTGGGGCCTGTTTCAGCCTGTAGAGCGCTTTCACGAACTTGCACACCTTGCCCTTGGGAGCTTTGACTCCTTTGGGCACCTCCATCAGCACTTCCTTATCGAGCTTCCCATAAAGAAAAGCTGTCTTGACGTCCATATGGTGTATCTCCAGGTTCTTTGCGGCTGCAATTCCAAGGAGAGAGTCAATGGAGGCAAAGGTCACGACGGGCGCGAACGTCTCATCGTACTCGGAGCCCGGGCGTTGAGAGAACCCCTTAGCCACTACCCTTGCCTTGAACTTGTCAATGCTACCGTCTTGCTTCTTCTTCACTCGGAGGACCCACTTGGATCCCACCAGTGGGCCTTGTCGGGTCTATCCATCAGCATCCACGTGCCGTTCTCGGCAATGGACGCGAGCTCGCTGTCCACTACCTCCTTCTAATTGGTTGCATCTGGGCCATTCATGGCCTTCGCCACTGTGGATGGATCTCCCTAAGCCAAGCACGACCAGCTAAGGCCAGTCCAATCGTCCTCACATTGCAAAGTTGCTCTCTTTGGTCGCAAACTAAGTCAGGGTAGTGGTGCGGCTTCTTGCTTTGGTGCGGGTGCTTCCACAGGTGGTGGTTTGTTGTCGTCGTCGTCGTTGTCAGAAATGTCGTCAGACTCCAAGTCAAACTCGAAAGCCCCACACGCCTCGGTATCCGCGTCCATGTCAGATGCTG
This sequence comes from Penium margaritaceum, assembly GCA_023375785.1. Lineage (NCBI taxonomy): Eukaryota > Viridiplantae > Streptophyta > Zygnematophyceae > Desmidiales > Peniaceae > Penium > Penium margaritaceum. The sequence goes on from SZWC01004215.1 coordinate 72,698, forward strand.
CATCATCCTCCGCAGCTACTCTCCCATTCCCACCACCTGCTGGCAAAGCGAGCCCCTTGTCGGGTGCTTGGTCTCCAGACTCAAGAAACACTATCCACTCTCCCGTTTTGGGAGCGAGGTTTGGGTGTAGTAGTTCTCCATTTTCAAGGGTGCGTTTGTCAAACACAACATCGCGGCTCCTCACGAGCTTGCCTGCTGCCTGGTCCCAAAGCCAATAGGCTTTGTGTGATGTGTCGTACCCAACCATGACACACTTCTTGGAACGTGCGTCAAGCTTGCCTCCACCTACTCCCAACTGGATCTTCACCCATGCATTTGACCCGAATACCTTCACATGAGATGCGTTGCGTTTCTTTCCCGACCATGCTTCTTGTGGGGTCTTCAGCTGCTTGTCTTGCTCCCTTCCACGCTTCCGCAAGGCGGTTACTAGTGTGAGATTCAATCCGTAGCAGGCCGTTGTTGCTGCTTCTACCCAAAGGCGAGGTGGGAGCTTGGCGTCGAAGAGCATGCTTCGCACCATGCCGAGTAGGGTCTGGTTCATCCTCTCGGCAACACCATTGCTTTGGGGGCTGTAAGGGGTGGTTTTCTCATGGCGGATGCCATGATTCTTGAGCCAATGCTTGCATGCCTCGTACTTACCCCCATTGTCACTTCTGAGCATCTTCACCTTCTTGGACGTTTGCCCCTCCACCATGGCGAACTCGAGGAGCTTCACCTTGACCTCTCCCTTTGTTTTGAGGAAGTAGATTCACAACTTGCGGCTTTGGTCGTCAATGAAGGTCAGGAAGTCCTTGCTTCCTCCGTTAGACGGTGTGCAGAAGGTTCCAAACATGTCACTGTGTATCAGTTCCAAGAAGTGCTCCGCTCGTTGACCTCCTCTCCCAAATGGCTTCTTCTTTGCCCTTGCTTGGAGGCATGGTTCACACAATGCACACCCGACGCCATGCTTCATGGTGCACCCTTCCATTCCGCAGACTACCTCTTGCTCTTGCATCTTCTGCAGCATGCTCTTTGCCACATGGCCAAATCGCCGGTTCCACAGCTAAGCCTCAGTGTCCTTGGTTGATGTGGCGGCCGCAGCGGTCGCCGGTGATACATCCTTTGGCTCCGGTGCCACTGTCTTGGTCGCACATGCGAGTCCCTCATCCGACACCTTGGTGACTTTGGTTTGAAGCACGTAGAAGCCGTTGACTCTTGGAACTTGAAGCATGAGATTGTCTTTGGTGTAAAAATCTGGATGTCCTCGTTTTTCAGAGCCACCGCTTCCTTGTTGAACACCACTGTCATGTTGTTGTCAGTGATTTGTGACACGGATAGCAAGCTGGCTGCAAAGGAGGGCATGTACACCACCTTTTTAAGGTTGACCGCCTTCTCCACACCATTCACGTTGAACGTGATCACCTTGTCCCCTTTGCCCATGGCTTGGACGACGCTGCCATTCGCACACTTGATGTGCATGACAGATTCGGCATGGAGACAAATCCACCCTTCTCTTTTGATGAGTGGTGGTTGGTGCCCGAGTCAAGGGCGAATGCCTTGGGCCTATGGATCGTTGCGCCCTTCATGAACAGCCTCCCAGCCATCATGTTGGTGAGCTCCTTCTTCTCCTTTCCACCTTTGATCCTGCCTTCTTTCTTCAGACTACGGCAGTCCCTAGCCTAGTGCCCAGCCTTGCCACAGTTGTGACAATTGCCGGGCTTCTTGGAACTCTTCCCGCCACCATTGCCTTTCCCTTCAGCGCCACTACTTCCCTTGTTGCCTTGACTGGAGCGAGAGCTTGCACCTTGTCCACCGGAGCGAGAGGCATAGTCTAAAATGATTGCCTCACTACCACTGCGTCGCATGGTCTCGTTACGGACGTGTTCATCGATAGCCTCACACGTAAGATCTACTTCCTTCCAACCGCCAAATATGGTGATCAAGGACCCCAACCTTTCCGGCAGCATTATTAGAAGGATCATGGCACGCATGATGGAATGGAGATTCCATTCCATTTGCTAGAACTCTTGCAGCACGTTTTCAAACAACTGCAAAGATGTGGGTATCGATTTCCCTTTGCTCACCCTCATGGACATCAACCTTCGGAAGATGAAGAGTCAGTTTGCTAGGGCGTTCCATTGATGCACGCGTGCAAGTTTTGTGTAGGCCTCGGCAGCCAACGTGCATCCTGTGATGTGGGAGTGTTGAGTCTCGTTGATGGACGTCACAAGAATTGCAAGAGCCATGATGTTCTTCATCGTCCATGTTGCAAGGTCAGTTGCATGCGTCGTCAACGTCACATCGGCAGGTGCTGTCTTGGTCCCTTTTAGGATGTCCAGGTAGCCACGCACATTCATGACAATCTCAAATTGCCATTTCCACAAGGGAAACCCTATCCCCGTGAATTTGGACATACCTGCCTCAAGGCGGGCTTGAGTCAGATCCGCCATTTCCTGCGGTTGCTCGTCTTCTCTGCTTTGCTTCTACTCTGCTTCGTTGTGGCCGATGAGGCTGATGAGGCTGCTGATTGCGATTGTTGTCAAAGGTGCAGTTGTTTCCGTTGCATACCCCTCCCTCCGATGATCGCCTAAGGCGACGGTGCTGTTGTGAATGAACGGATTCGGAGTCGTACCACCATGTAAAAAGGGGTACAGCTTAATCCCGTTGGGGCTCGAGGATTGCGTCCAACATGGACAGATCTGTTCCTTGTCCCCTAGTCCGCCACGTGCGCACACCCTACCTGAAGAAGCCGATGGAGCCGATGGAGCAGATGGAGCCGTCCGGTTGTCGTGTCCCTATTTTACCTGTGCGCCCTGTAAAACCACGCGCTAGTCGGTCTTGGAAGCGTGCCTTAGAACCAAAAGTGTGGGCCCATAACCCTTTGTCAATGCCCCGGATAGCAATGGTCTAGAAAACGGCTCCCGATATGGGAGGCTGCCAACCGCTCTTAGTATTGCAACCAAGATAACATATCACCCTCAAACGAGGGATCCACACTTTAGGTTCGTTTGGTTTGCAACCTCACAAAGTCCGCATGTTGGTCTTTAGTATCTACCTTTGGTTGAACACTGTGTGAGGAGTCTCAATGGCAAGAACTGTAAATGGATGCATGCAAGGTACAGGCTTTTATACTTGCAAAGCTTTGCTAAAGCATCTGCTTGTTGTGTCTCGACTGGAGCCAACCTCAACCTACAGTCCTACTTGGTGCGTCCTTAGACCGCCAAGGGTCATCCTCAAGGCAGGCTCTAGTAAGCTTCCTCGAAGCTTCCTGTCCCAGTTTGGGCCACAAAGAAAATTGTGTCCGTCGTGGGGTTTGATCCCGCGACCTCTAGGTTGAGACTCCGGTGCGTATTCAACCAAGCCAAAAAGGTATGGTTCCAATGATGAACCACAGGGGACATACCCATTATGGGCAGTGCATTCCTGGCCCATCTCAGAACAGACCAAGGGAATGTACTCCATAGAGCAGTGCATGCCTTGTATGTATGTGTGGCTAGCCAGCTAGGCAGTGGACAAGGTGCATATCATTTCAACATGTTACTACATTGGCTCGCGGCTAAGCCTATCCTCTGGTATTTGCAGGCAACTCGGCACGCTATTGGCTGGAGCCACAAACTGCCTAGTCTGACTCATTGTTTTAGGGTTGGCTAGGATATTCTGTTGACTAATATGATCTCACCTTAGTTTTCGGGGGATAGCACTTGGGTTGCGCTTGGGCTTGCTTACATGTCTTCCACTGATTTGTTCATTAGTGTGTCCCCGGTTCTACCCCCTAGAGGTGTGATCCTCACAAGTAACTTTCGAGTTGTGGGGTGGTGGATTGAGCGGGCTAGCCATCCAAATAAACCAACTAGAAGTAGGCCAGTGTGGCTCATTGTACCTTCTTCTTGGTTCTTAACCATTTTGGCCCCATCCATGGCCTAGTTGTCCACCTCCTCCTCCTTTGTCAATTTGAGTCAAGAAAAAGTGAACAGTTGGTGTTTTGTCCTACTATGATATCAGAGCTAGATGCCAAATTTCTTTTGTCTTATTCACATACCTGCCAGCTGGGGCCAGGAGGTAACCTTGCCAGGCAAGACAGAGCTAGCTGGAAGAACCGGCGCAAAAAACCATTGGACAGAAGGTCGCCTCATGCTTGAGATCAGCCAAGAGACCCAGTGAGAATGATGAAAAAACAAAAAGAGCCATCGCCGCGAGAGAGGCTGGTTGCCGGAAGGCCATGAGTGAAGGGCTAATCCAAAGGCCACTGCTGAAGGACGCGCAGCAGCAAGAACGGCAGCGACGGGGGCAAAAGCTCCAAGCAGAAGCAGCACACAAACCAAAGGCAGCAGCAAACACCAGCATCAGGATCAACTTGAAGAGCAGTAGCAGCAGCAGTAGCAGCAATTGCGGTGGCGGCGGAGGCTGCTGGCAGCACCGCAGCAAGCGGAAACCTGCGGGGCAGCAGCGAGCACTGCGGCTGCCAGCGTGATTGCAACAGAAGCAGTAGCAGCATGGAACAGCAGCAGCAGCATCAGTGATAGTGGCGGCAACAACATTAGCAGTAGTGGCAACAGCAAAAAAAACTGCAGCAACATCCAGCAAGCAACTGCAACAATAACAGCAGCAGCGGCAAGCAGCATTAACAGAAGAAGCAGAGCAGCACGGGCAGTCACTGCAAGCAGAAACTGCCGCAGATCAGCAGCAGAAGTAACAACAGCCTCTGCACACAAACACGAAGGAGACAGAGAAGGAGAAGGG
>SZWC01004215.1:84625-100131 GCA_023375785.1 Penium margaritaceum
AGAGAGAGAGGGGGGAGGGGGGGAAGAGGGAGAGAGGAAGGGTAGGAGGGATACTCTGAAGGTAAGCTTTGACTCACTCTGACGAAGCAAGGCTGTCTAATCATCCTGGCTGTTGAAGTTGTACGCCTGGTTGTGGTGATGATGTGCTCCCCGGACTCCACCATGACTGAACCAAACTTGTTTCATTCATGGTGGAGCCCAGAGAGCATGCCTTGTTTCAAAAAGGGCATGCAGTGAACTGCGGCATTGAACACTACATGGATCCATGGAAAGTGTTGGCGAGTGATGGTGGAGAAATTCGCCGGATGTCTTGACCGAGTGGTGGGCAGGCGAATGGAGCAAGCAGAGGGAGAAAAGATAGACAGTGAGATAAAACGGGCGGCTGACTCGCAACTGGTCAAGCTGGTGATTCAGCACAGGACATTTTTCTTTTTGCTGATGTCGCACAGTTGCCAGCACAAAAAGCGACACAAAGATCGTAAACCGAATTGAACCGGCCGCGTTTTGATGGCCAAAACCGGCTGTCCAACACTACCATGTGCCTTAACGGCAACCTGAGACAAATGGGCACGCCAGATGTCTATGTGTGGACACAGACAAATGATTTAACGCAACGTGCCTGCTGATTTGGCAACTCTTTGTGCCGAGTCAGAAAAGTCAAGCGGGTCAATTTGAGCCGCGACTTTTCTGACTCTTCATGTGCGCTCAATGCCTTTTCCATCCCGGACACCACAGGTTGCGCCCTTTATGATTTTCCTTAGCAAATCGCCCCACAGGCAAACGGCAACTTAGCAGCACGGGAACCAAAACAGGGAACCCAAGTCGCCTTTCGGGGTTGAGGACCAACAACCACCACATGGGGGGTATTCCAGCAGGCCCATGGGCATAGCAGCAGTGAAGAAAAATTCCAACTACCCCAAATTTCTTCACCTGTGCCTCGGAGGGTTGGGGAATCTTTTTTCTGGTGAATAATTGTGCCTCCATGTATTCTATTAGTGCCAGCTATATGAGGCACTAATCTTGTGTGTGTCTTCTATTCCAAGTCAATCATTCGCTCCAGAACTCTCTTGTGACCACAGTCACTTTGCCAAAGTACCAAGGACTCCATACTGCTCCATTGATGCAGGAATTTGGAGAGCATACTCTCTGAATCTTTGGCTTTCCAACGAGCCATCAAGCGCATTCTAACTACATAGTTTGAGTTATCTACAAACGTCATTGCAGCAGTCAAATTTCTTCCCACATCTCTACCAGATTTGCGACAGTGACCCAAGATCGAGTTTTACACGTGACAATTCTTGCTCCAAGCCTCTAAACTGCCTTAATCAGTGTGCTGCGGCCTTTTTAGGACCTCATCTTAAACCAACAGAGGCATCAGAGCCTTCCGTTAGGCCATCGCCGTCCACACCACTCTTGTGGGAGCTCCAGGGGGACAGGAGGTACCACCGCAGTAGCCATGGCAGCCGTTTCGACCAAGGAATTCAATGTCGTCGACAAGCTCGAGGGTGATTCCAATTTCATCAATTGGAAGTACTGCATGCAACTTTTGTTTAAAGATCACAGGCTTTGGGAGGTCGTGAAGGGAGGCAAAACGGCGCCGAGCTTGAGTGCAACATCGGCGCAAGTGTCGGTATCAACGACCTCCTCGCCGGCAACCCCATCACATGCCGCGGAGGCTGAGATGAGCATTGCAGATGAGGAGAAGTTTGAGAAGGATAACCATAATGCCTTGATCCTTCTTGCCATGAACGTCGTTCCCGCGCTTATGTCTTACATTCACCCACACAAGTTGGCTCGTGATGCTTGGGGAGCATTGTGTAGATTGTATGAGGCGGGGCGAGTGGCTAACCGCATCATGATTCGCGATTGCTTCCGCAAGCTTTGCATGGGGCGAGACCATGCAGGCCTACATCACCCGTGCCAAGGACTTGATGGAGCAACTTGCGGCGGTGGACGTTGAGGTGGGGAGTATCGGGCTCGTTCTCACGCTCTTGGAGGGGCTCCCGCAAAGCTACCAACCGCTCATCATTGCCTTGGAGGCGCAGTCGGGCGTGCTCAAACTCGAGGAGGTGATGGTCAAGCTTCTCCACGAGGAAATGCGTCTTCACGCTCACAACACCAAGGGAAAACACGCCACCTTTGTGAGCGTCACCAACTTGGAGCCGAAGTATAAGAAGGGCAAAGCAAAGACGGCCGCACTGCCAAAGAAGGGACAGCGCGCATGCTTCCATTGCGGTGCGACTGACCACCTCATCCGCAACTGCCCCACGTGGAAGCAGAAACCACAGAAAACAAGAAGCCACACTTCTTTAAGGGAGGGTATTCCTCCTCAAATGGTGAACCTTCAACCATCCGCACTGCGCCGGCCGCCAAGAAGTTGTTCATGCTCACGGCCACAGGCAAATACAAAGCTCTGGATCAATGGTATGTTGACTCTGGTGCCTTGTGCCAACTCACCTCCCATCGTGAGTGGTTCGAGTCACTTGAGACCGTCCTTCCTCAGGATGTTTTCATGGGAGACAATGGGGCCTTGTCAGTTGTGGGAAAAGGGACTGTGGACTTTGTCACCAAGGTGGGGGATGAGGAACGGAATGTAAAGCTCACCAATGTGCTTTATGTTCTGAAGATAGCGGCGAATCTTATGTCCGTGAGCCAGTTGACAAAGAACGTGTGCAAGGTGGAGTTCAATGAGAGGGGATGAAAATTTCTGAATGAAGATGGTGTCCTTGTATGCGTCGCATCACTTGAGGGGAACCTCTACCAGCTCTATGTGCATGTTCCATCGGCGGTGGTGTGTGCAACGGCATTGGTGGATGGTGATGCTATGGGGCACCTGCGGCATGAGAGGGATGGTCATCTTGGGAGCAGCAAATTGAAGCTCTTGGGTTTGAAGGAAATGGTGAGTGGGCTGCCCAAAGACCTCTCATGCGCTGCAGCCATTTGTGGGGGTTGCATCATGGGCAAGCAACATTGTGAGGCATTTGGGGCAGTTTCAAAGCGCCATACAACGTAGCTGCTTGAGCTTGTGCACATGGACCTTTGTGTTCCAATGAGTGTGTGCACTATGGGGGGTGCTCTCTACTTCATCACTTTCATTGATGATGCCACCTGCTTCACCACCGTCTCTCTCCTTACATCAAAACATGAGTGCTTGACTAGGTTCTTGGAGTTCAAGGCAAGGGCGAAGAAGGAGCAGGGCTCAAGCATCAAGGTGTTGCGTAGTGACGGTGGCGGAGATTACGTCAACAACGCCTTTGAACATGTGCTGATGAAAGCGGGCATCAAAGCAGAGAGGACAGCTCCATACTCCCCACAACAAAACGGCATCGCCTAGAGGTGCAACCGCATCCTCATGGGGGCCGCCCGGAGCATAGTCCACGGGTGGAGTGTGCCGCTTGAGATGTGGGGGGAAGCAGTCATGACCGCAACCCTCCTGAAGAACCTCTCCCCAACGAAGGCACTCGACGGCATCACACCGGCCAAGGCGTGGTTGGGACGCAAGCCGTTGGTGGCAAATCTGCGGGTGTTTGGGTGCAAGGCCTTACTTCGTGCACGCCCCCGACCAAAAGCGTAAGAAGCTTGACTAAAAACCGTGCCCATGCATTTTTGTTGGGTACGACATGGAGAGCATGGGGTACTGGCTGTTTGACCCAAGCAACAAGAAGATTTTGATCAGCCAGGATGTGGTGTTTGAGGAGAAAGAGGGTTGGGGTCAAGTGGGAGCTTGTGATGATGGAGCTGTTGAAGTCTTCCCTCCCCTCCTCCCAAGTGTCATGGCTATTGAGCAGGAACATGAGACTATGTAGGAGCAGGAGGAAGGGGCAAGCAACAAGGTGAAGCGCCTCTCCGACATCGCAACCTCCCCTGTAGCAATGGATTCGGCACCAAGCCCAGCCACAATCGCAAGCATTGTCGACAAGACGGAGAAGGAAGCAACAAAGAGCGACACCGACATTGCAGCGCAGGTGCCGAGCCGCACTTCCACGCCAAGCAGCCGTACCATGAGGCCGCCAACTTGCTTCAGCCACGTCGCAGCAGAGCGTGCTTTTGTGGCGACCGTGGAGGATCCGACGACAGTTTTTGAGGCCCTGAACGGTGAGCAGAGTGGCGTGCGGCAATGCAAGAGGAGATGGACTCACTTGCAAAGAACCATACGTGAGAGCTCGTGCCGCAGCCAGCAGGCCACCAGGTTGTGGACTGCAAGTGGGTCTTCCGCATCAAGTACAACCCGGACGGCACCATCGACTGCTTCAAGGCACAGCTCTGTGCAAGGGGCTTCACGCAAGTGGAAGGTATTGACTACAATGAGACCTTTGCACCTGTTGCAAAGTTCAGATCCATTCACACCCTTCTCTCCCATGCCGCGTCCCAGGATTGGGAAATCCACCACAAGGATGTGAAGAGTGCATTCTTGAATGGGGATTTGAAGGAGGCGGTGTTCATGACACAACCTGAGGGGTTTGTGCAAGAGGGAGGAGAGCAGTTTGTGTGTCTTCTTGTGAAGTTGTTGTACAGTCTCAAGCAGTCTCCTCGTGCTTGGAATGAAATTTTAGATGAGCACTTGAGCGGTCATGGCTTCGTGCGGAGTGAGGCCGACCACAGTGTCTATGTGCAAGACAAGAAGGAGAGCTTGCTCATCCTTCTTGTTTATGTTGATGACCTCATCATCATTGCAAGCGCACTTGAGCCACTGACTCAGTTCAAGCAGGTCATGGAGGAAACGTTTGAGATGACGGACCACGGCGAGGCCAAGTTCTTCCTTGGGATTCAGCTTGATTGTGGCCGTGCCGCACGCACCATCACACTGAACCAGACCCACTACATCAAGAACATCCTCGACAAGTTCGGGATGAGCAGCTGTGCACTGGCATCTACTCCAATGCCGCTGGGAACAAAGCTGGTCAAAGGCGGCGTCTTCGACTTTGCAGCAGATTCGACGACGGAGTACCGGCGCGTGGTGGGCAGCCTGATGTACCTGATGGTGGCCACGCGTCACGACATCGGCTTCGCAGTGGGAGCAGTGAGACAGCTCATGAGCAGCCCCACTTCTGAACATTGGGCTGCCATAACGCATCTGCTCCGCTTCATCAAGGGGTCCGCTGATTGGGGGCTCTTCCTTGGGGAAAGCAACGAGGACGAGAGGTTGGAGGGCTACACCGATACAGGTTGGGCATCGAATATGGAGGATCGCAGGAGTGTATCCAGATACGCATTCCTCTTTGGAGAGGGGTGTGTGAGCTGGTGCAGCAAGAAGCAGCCAAAAGTTGCCCTCTCCAACACTGAAGCTGAATGTATCGCCCTCACACAGGCCACAATGGAGGCCATCTGGCTGAGCCGCCTTCTTGGTGAACTCGGTGTCAACACAGGTCCGGTGTTCCTCAACGTCAACAACCAAAGTTGCATCGCTTTGGAAAAGAACCCAGCATTTCATGCTCGCACAAAGCACATTGAAATCCAGTTTCACTTTGTGCGGGAGAAGGTGGAGATGGGAGCAGTTCACTTGGAGTATTGCCCGACACAGAAGATGGTGGAAGACTCTTCGACCAAGCCACAGCCAAAGGAGAAGCATGTGTGGTGCTCTTAAGGCATGGGACTGGTTCCTAGGTCCTGATGTTGTTTTCTCTATGTGTATTCCCGGCGAGTGTTCACCAAGTGGGAGTGTTGGCGAGTGATGGTGGCGAAATTCGCCGGATGTCTTGACCGAGTGGTGGGCAGGCGAATGGAGCAAGCAGAGAGAGAGTGAGAGAAAACGGGTGGCTGACTNTGCCCGACACAGAAGATGGTGGAAGACTCTTCGACCAAGCCACAGCCAAAGGAGAAGCATGTGTGGTGCTCTTAAGGCATGGGACTGGTTCCTAGGTCCTGATGTTGTTTTCTCTATGTGTATTCCCGGCGAGTGTTCACCAAGTGGGAGTGTTGGCGAGTGATGGTGGCGAAATTCGCCGGATGTCTTGACCGAGTGGTGGGCAGGCGAATGGAGCAAGCAGAGAGAGAGAGTGAGAGAAAACAGGTGGCTGACTCGCAACTGGTCAAGCTGGCGAGTCAGCACGGGACAAAGCTTTTTTTATGGTGATGTCGCACGCTTGCCACCACAACAAGCGACGCAAAGATCGCAAACCGAAATAAACCGGCCACATTTTGACAGCCAAAACCGGCTCTCCAACACCACCATGTGCCTTAACGGAAACCTGAGACAAATGGACACACTAGATGTCTATGTGTGCACACAGACAGGATTTATCGCGACGTGCCTGCTGATTCAGCAACTCTTGGTGCCGAGTCAGAAAAGTCAAGCGGGTCAATTTGAGCCCCAACTTTTCTGACCCTACATGTGCGCTCAATGCCTTTTCCAGCGCGGACAGCGCAGGTTGCGCCTTTCATGCTTTTCCTTAGCGAATCGCCCCACTGGCAAACCGCAACTTAGCGGCACGGGAACCGAAACAGGGCACCCGAGTCGCCTTTCGGGGTTGAGGACTAACAACCACCACATGGGGGTATTGCAGCAGGCCCAGGGGCATGACAGCAGTGAAGAAAACTTCCAACTACCCCAAATTTCTTCACGTGCGCCTCGGAGGGTTAGGGAATCCACTTTTTGGTGTGCAATTGTGCCTCTATGTATTCTAGGAGTACCAACTATGTGAGGCACTACTCTTGTGTGTGTTTTTTCTTCCAAGTCAATCATTCGCTCCAAAATTCTCCGGTGACCACAGTCACTTTGCCAAAGTACCAAGGACTCCATACTGCTCCATTGATGCTGAAATGTGGAGAGCATACTCTCTGACTCTCTGGCTTTCTAACGAGCCATCAAGCGCGTTCTAAATCCATCGTTTGAGTGATCTACAAACATCGTTGCAGCAGTCAAACTTCTGCCCACATCTCTGCCAGATTTGGGACAGTGACCCAAGATTGAGTTTTACACGTGAGAATTCTTGCTCCAAGCCTCTAAACTGCCTTAACTAGTGTGCTGCGGCCTTGGTAGGACCTCAATTTAAACTGACAGAAAGTGCACTCGCAGCACACTGGAGGTGGCGTCTGTTGTTCAGATGGGAGGGATGAAGGGACGAAGTGATGGATAGGAGGACGGATGAAGACAGAATGGTAGAGAGGGAGGGAAAGATAGATGGATTGAGGGAGGGAGAGAAGGAAGGGAAGGAAGGGGGAGGGAGGGAAGGGGGGATGGTGTAGGGACTAAGAGTGGGTGGGAATGAGGTTCATTGGGAGGGGGACATGAAGGGGAGGGACACACGAAGGGAGGAGGAGAGGCAAAAAGGGAGGTAAGGAAGTGTGTTTAAGCCTCGGCATTTGTGAGCGCTCTCTCTCTCAAATAATAGCTTCAGCAGATGGCGGCCGACTGAATTACATCGGAAATTGAGGCAGCAATTACGTGTGCGCCTTGACATAGAGAGCATAATTGCTCTCGTTTGATGAGGCTTTGGGGTGTTGATAGGGAGAATTCTAGTGACTACAAGTAGGGGAAGTGGGGGAGAGGAGGGGATGAGGAAGAGATGGGAATATCTAGAAAGAAAACAATGGAGAACATGGTTGTCATTTGGAGTTGATGGAAGCGACGCCCTGTTGAAACAATAAAGAATAAAGCAATCAAAACAACACTTTTGGAATGGTTAATGCAACAGCAACAAAGATCACATTATAAGTACTCTTTTCGAATCAGAAGGTGGCGGCAGATGGGTCAGCAGATCCCAGTGATGACTGGGATTCACCACGTATGCGCTTGGCCGATCTCTTCTCCTTGCGGTTCACCGGCTGTCTGCCATGAACCCAGCATGCGCTTGGCACTTGGCACCATTGGCGCAAAAGACGTTAGGTGCCGCATCAAGCATGGTCGGGCAGGAAGGAAAGTCTGAAGTTGGGGAAGAGAACGAGAGTGCGGATGCAGCAGCCTGAGCTTGAAAGCGTCATGTGTCATGTTATGCGCAGCAGGACGAGGGGGCGACTGGCGCCAAGGAAGGATCATTGATGTTGAGCCGCGTCCTTCTGCTGCTCTCGTCCTCACCACACGACAGCGACGATGACGACCGCGGATGCGCCAGCTCGTGCCGTCGCTTGGCCTCCTTTGCGATGCTCACAAAAGCCTCCTCCACGTTCACGTCTGCCTTGGCTGACGTCTCGTAGAAACCGATTCCAAACTCGTTTGCGAGGGCCCGGCCCTCCTCCTTGCTCACCGCCCTCCGGTCCTCCATGTCCGCCTTGTTACCCACCAGCAGCTTGGACGTGTGCGTGTGCTCGTCGATGTTTGGGATCCAGCTGCGGATGCTGTCGAAGGACAGGCGGCTGGTGATGTCGTACACGAGCACGACGCCCTGGGCGCCGCGGTAGTAAGCGGAGGTGATGGTGCGGAACCGCTCCTGCCCCGCCGTGTCCCAGATGGACAGCTTCACCGGCTCGCCGTTGATGTCGATCGTCCTTAGCCTGAAGTCTACGCCGATGGTGGTGAGGAACGAGAACGAGAACGAGTCGTCTGCGAAGCGGAGGAGGAGGCAGCTCTTTCCGACGGCGCTGTCGCCGATGAGGAGGAGCTTATGCGCCGACGCAGGTGGCTGCTTGCGTCCCGCCATAATGACGAGTGCGATTCGCTTATGGCCCTCTACTGCTTCGCTGATGCTGCTTCTGCTGCTGCTGCTGCTGCTGCTGCTGCTGCTGCTGCTGCTGCTGCTGCTGATGCTGATGCTGATGCTGATGCTGATGCTGGTGCGGATGCTGGTGCTGGTGCTGGTGCTGGTGCTGGTGCTGGTGCTGGTGCTGGTGCTGGTGCTGGTGCTGGTGCTGATGCTGATTCTGATGCTGAAGCTTATTCTGATTCTGATGCTGATGCTGATGCTGATGCTGATGATGCTGCTGATGCTAATTCTGAAGCTGATGCCGATGCTGATGCTGATGCTGATGCTGATACTGATGCTGATGCTGATGCTGATGCTGATTCTGATGCTGCTGCTGATGCTGATGCTGATCCTGATGCTGATGCACGTGGTGGTGTCTGTTGCTCCTGCGGCGAGTTAAGCTATGGCTTTGCGCAATAATGCATCTCAAAGCAAGGTAGAGTCCGGTTAGTATGCGGCAGAATGTATGTCTGGGCTCGCGCGGTGAGCGAATGATGCAACCTAGGACGNCTACGTTCAAGCGGAAACCTCCCCTATCAGTCACAAGAAGAACGCGAGAGGTAAACAAGAGCTGAGGACTGAGGATGAGTGCGAGCGTATACACTGAGGTGAGACCTTACGTTTACCCGCTCCGTGTCGCGAATGGGCCGAGCTTATCCTCCTGTGTCGGCGACGGTGTTCTCATTCCATGCCGTCCTCATGGTTCCAACTGCTCTTCCTGGTCAAAGCCGACGCGTCAACACTTCATGCGTCCCTCTCCGATGGTGTGCGCAACGCGTGCGTCGGCTACGAACGAACGCCAACGAAAACCAATTTCCTGTTCGTCCCGGAGTCGTGCGCATGAATGGGCGTTATGTCGTGCCGTGTGGGGCAGGCCATGCAACTGACGACACGGACTAGTCGTCAAAAGGGAAAACATCATTGCACTCTAATCTAGTGGCTCATGAAGTGCTTCAAACCTAAATTCAGTGGGTCAAGCTTCCCATCCGTTTCCTACAAATCTAGTGGCTCATAGAGTGCTTCAAACCTAAATTGAATGCTTGTCCCTAAAATATGATGGGTTACAAGATATGGTGCAGCTTGAATCACTGAAATCCGTTGAGTATCCACAAAGTTATGAAACTTGATAGTTGGGGTGTGCGAGGCGGCTGGGGGAGTTTGCCGAAATTGGCATCCAGTCAAGTTATCGACCGGAAGTGAGTTGCAAGATGCATCCAGTGGATTTATCCACAGGATGACTTTGAAGTCCTCCGGCATATAAATCCACCAAATCTAGCAATAGTAAATTTTTTCACCTCAGAGTCAGAGACTCGGTAGTGTCGTATGCTACTCATAGACTTTGTACCTTGGGTGGAAATCCCTTGGAAGGCTCCCGTGGATGAGGCACAAAGGGTGCCGAGGCATGCATACCCTGCTAGGTATGTATCGGGCATTCAGGAAAATCCTCCAGACATGCCACCCATGTGGGTGATGTTTCACCAAAGCGCAAGAGAGCCTCGGAGAGCCATGAGAGCAATGTTTTTTAGGAGCGTGCAAAGCCGCAAGGATTGTAGCAGAGCAAAGAGGCACCAGCAAAACTCAGTAGCAAAAGACGGAGGAGAGCAGGAAAGCGCTTGGACGCAGGCAGAGGCCGATGGATTGACATGTCCCAGTGCATGTTTTCTGCATAAGAAGAGCCAAAAAACATGCAAGAGGCACTTTCCAAGCTTGAGTGGGTGCAATGTGATGCTGCTATGAAGTCAGAGTTGGCTTCTATTGTGGAAAACTACATTTGTGGGAGCTGGTTGACCGGCTAGAAGATGGCAAGGTCATCGGCTATAAGTGGGTCCTCATAACAAAGTTCCCAAAGGAAGATGTGGTAGAAAGATACAAGGAAGAGATTAGGGAAAGAGGGTACGTGCATTGCAAAGGTGAGCACTATGATGAGACATTCACCCTTGTCTCCAAGTTCACGAGCATCCACGCAATCCTCATGGTGGTAGTTGCGAGGAACATGGAGCTCCACCAAATGGACATGAAGGCGACCTTCATTCGCGACACAAAAAAGAAAGAGATCTACATGGAGGTGCTGGGAGGGGGGGGTGGAGGCACCAGAGCGCAAAGTGTCAGGGGATCCGCATGATGTGGTCCCAAAGTTTGTTTGATTGTATCTTGGTGGTTTACGTCTTCTGTTTTGGGCGAATCTGAGACTTAGCATGAGAGTTGTGGATGCCTCACGCTATGTGAGCATGCAATTAGAGACAGTCACTTTTGCGCAGGGAATAACGTGATTTTGCTTTTTTTTGTAGTATACAGATGAAAGAAAATTTATAAGGCTAGTCATGACCTTTCCAACGCACCAAACCGCGCGGATTCGGCCAGGCGTTGTCCAAGTTACGCTTGCCAAAGCGCAGGTCTCACCCACCACAGAAGCTTGATGTCGCCACACACTGGGGCGCCTTCCTTCAGGTGCGAAGCACCTTTTGTGAGGCGTAGATCCCATTGCACGTGATGTATGGGTCCCCTGCACTGTTTCCATGCACCTTCCCCACTTTTGGGTCGAGTTTGGTGATGGGGTGTGACGAGGTGGTACAAACAGATGGACAATTTCATGGCGCAGCTCAGCTTCAAGCACTGAGTCAGGTCATATCATCTATGTGCGACAAAATGAGCAATTCCATCCGATTTTCATAGTCTACTTGGTCAACATGATCTTTGCTCTTCGGACCTGCTGAGCCTACAGCGACTGAAGGAGCAGCTGGGTAGCAGGTCTTCAAATATTGGGCATGGAGGATTTGGAGTACTACTTTGGGATGAGCATCACGCGAGTTGGAGGATGCGCAAACTTGAGCTGGGGCATGCCAAAAATGTGGAGAGAAATAAGTTGGCAGTTCTGTCTCAATGAACTATGAACAAGCATGTAATGGTACCACGAATAAGAAGAAGAGAGGGACGACATGGTACAAGACCTTACTAATCAGTGGTGGGCAGGCTCATGTACACCATGGTGGCGACTCAACCGGACTTGGCCTACACGGTGGACCAAGTAAGCAGGTTCGTGGCCGATCCAGAGCCACTACACTAGAAGGCGCTCAAGCGCATCCTTCAGTACCTACAGGTCATGCAGCACGCACGCTTGAGGTTCAACTACAAGTGCTGGTACGATCCTTTGTATCTGGTCTGATTCACAGATGTAGAGTACGCCGACGATGTACACAAGCAAAAGTCCACCTACACCTAAGTGTTCCTCCTCTATGGTGCAGCTGTCATGAAACAGGACTGAGCCCCTACCTCCACAGCGGATTCAGAGTACATCACATCAACCAAAGCGGTCACAGAGGCGGTGTGGCTTTGTGGGTTACTAGGGGAGCTGGGCATGTTGCAGGGGGTCCCAATAGTGGTGCACAAGGACAACGTTGATGCTATCTCACTGAACAAAAGTAATACTCAGTAGAGGAGGATGAACTAGAATAAATTCTGTTACCACTACATACAGGACATTGTGGAGAAGGGCCAGGTGATTCTGCAGTAGTGTAGCAGGCATCACATGATTGCTTGACGAGAGTGCAACCCCCGGATTGGTATGTCATGAGCGTGGCTGGACTCAGGACAACCAGTTGAGAATGGCTGGATGGCACAGAAAACGATGAGAGAGAGAAAGCATGAGCAGCAGGCATGGGACGTACAAGACAAGTAATGGTGAAAACTGCTTCTCTGCATGCCTGGGTGCAGCACAGGAAGGCGCGGACAAGCTGCCAGAGAGAAAAGTCCTTGCATTTTCATCTAGTGGCTTCTAGAAGGCTCAAAATCCAGATCTTATGGATGTTCCCAGATTTGCCATGTTTCTTCATCCCGTTCAATTTGAATGGCCATGATCCATTGATTGTCAAGGAAGCTACAGGCTTTCAAGTTGGGGTATGCACAACAACTTGAGGAATGAGCCAAAATTGGCATCCGATGGAAACTTCCACCGACGTATGTAACAAAAACAATCCATTAGATGACTGCAGAGTCATCTGGAAGATTTTTATCTGGATCTAGTACCACAGGTTGTTACGGAGGAGTTTGCCAAATTCATATCTTGGATTCCACCACTCAGTAGTACAGTTTATTGCGCAAGTAACTTGTCTAGACTCTGACTGCACATTCCTGGACAGGATGAACCACCAACATGTGTAGGGATACCTGCACTGCCAGTAGATTGTTTTGATGGGTCTTTGATCTGGGAAGGAGCCTCAGCGAGCAGAAACCACGCGCGCCATAAACTCAGCGGTTGGATTGGTGTGCCATTGCTTGGAGGAAATATCAGGAGCCATGGTTAAACAAATCGTGTTCAGTTTGGTATGTTGAAAGTTAGAGAGTAGCACAATAACTCATTAGATGATATCCATGATCAAAATGTCATAGTTATTGTAGCAATAGTGACTTTATTACAACTCTGTCACCAAAAGGCACAAGCTCAGTTTCAGAAACCACAGATAACCAAGACGTCAATCCAAGGATCCGTCAGGCCACGTTGGAGCTCCACATGATTCTGAATGTTGACCCCTAGAGAACATCAACCCGGTGCCTAACAAGCACCAACACTCAGCATGCAATGAAGAAAAAAATCCACATCAAACATGAGTGTTTACAGGCATGCATGTTTTCTCTCGTTCTTTTTCACTCAACAATACAGTTTCTGAACTAGATATCCCATTGCAAAGCATGTCGAACATAGAGCTTTTGAAAAAACATCCTGTAGTTTGGTTGGAAATTGCTATAACCCACCTGTGCTCTAGCATGGGTAAGACAAGCAGCTGTAGCTCACATTGAAACAACATTGTCACATAGAAAATAGAAATTCAGTTTCTTGCAAGAACTTGGATGCAGTTGCAGCCAGAAGGTCACTTTTGTTAATGCATGTAACAACAAGACTTTCCTACGACC
The DNA here is from genome assembly GCA_023375785.1 of Penium margaritaceum. Classification (NCBI taxonomy): domain Eukaryota; kingdom Viridiplantae; phylum Streptophyta; class Zygnematophyceae; order Desmidiales; family Peniaceae; genus Penium; species Penium margaritaceum. The sequence goes on from SZWC01004215.1 coordinate 98,152, forward strand.
TTCCTACGGCATAACCACACAACATGGACCAACAGAAACACATAGATAGATAAGAAGGGGGCATTAGAAGCCTGAATCAGATAGATGGCATGCAGATCAGCCTTGAATAAAATGTTAAGGTTCTTTATGAAAATTTTAGCGTGCTGCAGATGCGTATGAACCAAAACAAGCCGGAGCTCTCCAGACGCAATGAGGTCACAAAGTGATGATCCATAGTGTCATTATTTGTGCTCAGCAGTTTCTTTGGTTTCTTTGTTTTCAAAGCACAATTTTGTTTAGTGAGTGGGCACATGCAGCTCCTGTAGCAACCGACAATGAAGCATTCCCTCAATTGTACCTGCCCCAAGTGCAACATAATCTGCCTCACTTGAGTTGTGCTTTTCAGAACCCTGCTTCTTACTGTTTCAAAAAGCAGGACCTCCACCAACCAAAGATGAGCCCTGACTGAATGAAAGCATCAGAATCATGTGCCAGTTCATTTTTGGTGTAATGGCTGACGGTTGTGCTGTATTTTAAAGCCTGACTTGTGCTCTGGAAGTTGTGTATCAGGTGAATCTTATTGTGACCATTACATGCTTTGAGAATGGTGCAATGATTTTTATGGAGAATTCTGCATCAGAGCCTGTCCTGGTTGCAAGGTGCATGAAGAAGCTGATGAAAATGAGGATATTAGTAGCATTTGCATTCTATCACAACTGGGACACGTCAAATTGATTCAGCGGCCTCCAGCTTGCTTCAATCATCCGCATATAACTTGTGGAGAAATCAGTCAAAGGGGAAGAAAAAGGCAATCCCAGGATAAACATACATCCCAGATTGTTTGACATATAATGTGTGAGAAAAGCATGAGCAGGACCAATGTCATTTGTTTCGTATGTGGAATGCAAAAGGGTTTTCAGAGACAGAGCTGAAGTGGGGCTGGGGAGGTTATGCAGAGATTTATACCGTAAACAAGAATGGCTACAAAGAGCTGAAAAGGGGGGCTGAGAAACAGCACTGGATACATGATGTTACAATGATATCCTTCCTTTTCTGAATGTACTAGCAATGCAGAGATATCTTGACTCCATACAAGACCTTGGGCAACCTCAACACCTTGTTTGAGCCGTTCTTAAAAACCAGTGGCAGGGACCAGCCCATACGTTGAGCTTTCCATGCAGGAATTCATTTTTAGCATACGTCTGTGCAAGCTCCCTGTCATGGTGAGCCACCAAAGGAAGCAGAGAAAAAACATTGGTTTAGCAACCGAAGGTGATGAATTTCTCATCAAATTCATCCCTGTGGATATGAGAAAAGCCCTTGGCTGCAAAACATGCGTTGCAAAAATCAACTGAGCCACCAGCCTTTAGCTTGCATCAATACACCTAGGTGAAAGAATTTCCTGGTGGCCTTGCTGGAAGTGGAAAAGCTCAAATCAATCATGATCATTGAGGGAAGCCAGCTCCTCGTCCATAGAATGCTCTCCAAGAGTTACATCAGCAGCATTCCTAACCTGATGACTGGCTAAGGAAGAGGGAAGAAAGACCATTGGCTGCAAAGCGCGCAGCAACGTACCTTGGCAACAAAGCATAAATGGCACTATCGAACTTCTCAGCCAAAAGAGAGTTACTGAGTTCCAGGATGCATAATGCCAACGGCAAGCCCAAGGCCATCAGATCTTCTGGATCAAGAACACGGTACTACCAACGGTGAAGACAGTGGATCCATTACTCCTTGCCTCCTTCAATGATTCTCAACATTTTCATTACACACAGTGAGAGACAGGACCAACCAAGTGCACATGAGGGAAACGTAAAATCCATTTTTGCATCAAAGGCTCTGGCCCAACGACCAGGGCAAACAAAAAGACAATCAGAGACACACACACACACACACACACACACACACACACACACACACACACACACACACACACACACACACAAAGAATGATAGACAAAAAGATAGGCCTAAAGATGGGCAAACAGACATATAGACAGT
>SZWC01004215.1:102637-115365 GCA_023375785.1 Penium margaritaceum
ACAGACAGACAGACAGACAGACAGACAGACAGACAGACTGACTGACTGACTGACTGACAGACAGACAGACAGACAGACAGACAGATAGACAGGCAGACAGACAGACAGACAAACAGATAGACAGACAGAAAAACAGACAAACGGACAGATGGACAGACAGACAGATGGACACACAAAGAGTCAGACATACAGACAAACAGATAGAGAGACAGTTATACAGACAAACAAGCAGACGGACGTCATGTGCGGTAGACTCTACTGTAAGCAGGTTGCTTGCGACATGCGAACTGAGGGGTGTGGCGGGCAACGTCCCGGTGACCACCTCAAATGGCGCGTTACCGGTGGAGGCGGACATTGCGGATGTGTACGCCAGTTCAGCGACAGGCGACCGCTGATCCCACACCGTCTTGTCCAGATCACCTACTATCCGGAGGAGCTCCTCCACTGTCTGGTTCATCCGCACCATCTGTCTGTTAGTTTGGGGATGAAAGCTGGTCGACATTTGCACCTTGCTGCGGTACTGTTCCATGAGTTCTTGCCAGAACTTACTCGTGAAGCGTGGGTCACGGTCACTCACAATGGACCGCGGCACGCTATGGAGATGCACCACATGCTTGAGAAACAGCCGAGCTGTGCCCTCTGCGCTCAACGTATCACATGTTGCAATGAAGTGCGACATCTTGCTGAAGCGATTCACCACCAGCAACACCATATTGTGACCTGTCGATGTCTTAGGCAAGCCCGTGACGAAGTCCATGGAGATGTGTTGCCACGGCTGCTTGGGGATGCGCAAGGGTTGGAGGAGATCCTGTTAGCTACTCAGCTAACCACTTCTGGCAGAGAAGCCATAAAACCAAAAAGCTCACAAAGGTTTCTAGGCCTTCTTCCTTTGTTGACATGTGGCATGCACCCCAAACTTGATCAGGCATACACTTCACCTTCAAGAGTACTAACGCCTTAGCATTACATCTCAAGAAGAGCTTAAGTCGTCAATACGCAAGAGAGCATCAAGCAAGGGTTGATTGATCAGCATGCAAGACAAGTCCTTTTATAGCTGTCTGTCTAGTCCTATAACTCAAAAGCACATTCCTGGGAAGTGGCCTGAACCAGCCACGTCACCAATAGACTTGTACTGTGGGCTTGACACATAAGCATCCTAGTGTCAAGGTGACAGACCAACCATGTAGCGTCCAAGAAGCTACGGACTTTCTTTCTTGGAAGCTTCCACAGCANTCTTCCTTTGTTGACATGTGTCATGCACCCCAAACTTAATCAGGCATACACTTCACCTTCAAGAGTACTAACGCCTTAGCATTACATCTCAAGAAGAGCTTAAGTCGTCAATACGCAAGAGAGCATCAAGCAAGGGTTGATTGATCAGCATGCAAGACAAGTCCTTTTATAGCTGTCTGTCTAGTCCTATAACTCAAAAGCACATTCCTGGGAAGTGGCCTGAACCAGCCACGTCACCAATAGACTTGTACTGTGGGCTTGACACATAAGCATCCTAGTGTCAAGGTGACAGACCAACCATGTGGCGTCCAAGAAGCAATGGACTTTCTTTCTTGGAAGCTTCCACAGCAAACAAGATATGCATGGGGCAAGGGATTGAACTCATGACCTCTCACTTGGCCAAATCAACAAAATGGCCAAGGCAACTACTCACCGACATGGTGTACTCACAGATCATATCTCACAAGAGACAGCGCATAGGTGAGTCACACTACAACAGATCTAGGGGTCATATCTCCACAAGGGGCAGAGCATTCCTGATCCGTCATACAACACTGAACAAGGGGTAAAAACATTCAACATATCTCTCCCTTGCACCTTGCGTCAGTGACAATCATCATTTGTCATCACTTGCGTTGACCATGCCGATACCTTGCCTGCCCGCCTGGTGGAGATCCTTGTCCAGTGGCTTTGAAAGCATGTCAACCCGGTTGAGCTTGGTACCGACATACTCGAGCTCCACTGTCTGCTTGTAGACCAAGTCTCGAGCGTAGTGGTAGCGGATCTCGATGTGCTTTGTGCGCCTGGACAGGACGGGGTTCTTTGACATGTCAATGGCGCTCATGCTGTCAATCTTGATGACCGTCGCCGTTGCCTACGGTGACTTCATCTCAGATAGCAAGCTTCGTAGCCACTGCATCTCTTTACACACCTCGGCCAAGGTGATGTACTCAGCTTCAGCTGTTGACAGAGAGACACATTCCTGCTTGCGACTTGCCGAATTGACTACACCTCCATTCAACGTACACACAAAGCCGGAGGTAGATTTTCTGTCATCGATATTCCCTCCCCAATCAGCATCAGTGTAGCACATAAGACGGAGTGATGCGGATCCACCAATGCATCCAATCTGGAGCCCCACGTGCCGCGGCCCCTGAAGGTAGCACATGATGGGCTTCACGGCCTGCCAGTAAAGTGGACCGGGATTGGCCACAAACCAGCTCACCTGCCCAGCAACATGGGCTGTATCTGGTCGGATGGCGACCATGGCATACATCAGACTGCCCACTGCACACTGATATGGGATGCCCAGCATGTCAGTTGTCTCCGCNGTTGGATGGGGACATGGAGGTGGAGAGTTTGCACTCCGAGCTCATGGGTGTGCTGGCAGGTTTGCAATCTGCCATGTCGTATCGTTTGAGGATGGAGTCAATGTATTTTGTCTGGTTCAGGCTGATGGTACCTGCTGCTCTGTCGCGCTTGATGGAAATTCCAAGAATGAATCAAGAGGACCCATGTCCTTCATCTCGAATCTGCTACTCAACTGCCCCTTGAGATTGTCTAGCAGCTGCGTCAAAGAGGAGCATAGAATCAGGTCATCAACGTACAAGGTGACCAACATAGTCCCTTTGTCACTCTCATGCACGTACATGCTAGGGTCATTGTCGCAGGGCATGAAGGACTCCTTGGCCATGAACGTGTCCATCTCCTGGTACCAAAGTCTTGGCGCTTGTTTTTGCCCATAGAGTGTCTTCACCAATCTGCACACCTTGCCCTCAGGAGCATCAACCCCCTCCGGAACCTCCATCAATACCTCCTTGTCAAGTTTGCCGTAAAGGAAGGCTGTCTTGACATCCATCTGGTGGACCTCCATGTTCTTGGCAGCAGCAATGGCGAGGATTGACCGGATGGAGGCAAACGTCACAATTGGAGCAAAGGTGTCGTCGTAGTCTGTGCCAGGCCACTGGGAGAACCCCTTGCTACCACCCGTGCCTTGTACTTATCTATCTTGCTATCCTGTTTCCCACTTGGACCCCACAACGTGAGGCCCGGCAGGTCTGTCCACCAGCACCCATGTCCCATTCTCTTCAATGGAGCTGAGTTCACTGCGAATTGCTTCGTCCCACTGTGCTTTGTCAGGCTGAGTGAGTGCCTTTGCGACAGGCGTTGGCTCCTCTTGAACCAAGAATGACTAGTTGAAGCCTGTCCATTCACCCCTATCTGCGTCGTAATGCCGCCGCGGTACTTTGAGGCGTGAACTGCTCCTTGAACCTGCTGACTGGTGTTGTTGATGTGGAGGCTAGAGGTCTGGTTCGTCGTTGATGATGGGAGAGGCATCCTCCTCATGTTCCGGAGGATCGGATTCGTCGGAATCAGAGTCTGATTCCTCCGAGTCATCTGCATGAGCTCCTCTCCCTGTTGTAGCACCTATCCCATGCCATTGTGCTGGTGCTTCATCTCCCTCTTCAAGGAGAGTGAGCCACTCTCCCTGTTTTGAGCGTTCTGGAGTTTGAGATGCTCTCCCTTACTCAGAGACGTTTCGTGGAAATGCACGTCTTTGCTGCAGATGGCCCTCTTGGCTCCTCGGTCCCACAGTCGGTAAGCTTTGTGTGCGGTGTCATAGCCGATGGAAATGCACTTTTGTGCTCTTGCATTGAACTTTCCAGGGCCCTCACTGGCCTGGACCTTGGCAAACCCGGTGCAATCGAACACCTTGAGATGGGAGGCGTCCGGCTTCCTGCCTGACCATGCTTCTTGAGGCGTCTTCAACTGCTGTGTCTGCTTCTTCTTGCCTCTCCTTCTTAGAGCTGCTACAGGTGTGAGGTTCACAAGGTAGGTAGCCGTACGTGCTGCTTCAGCCTAGAACGTAGGAGGAAGCTTGGCATCAGAGAGCATGCACCTTGTCATGCCTAGGAGCGTCCGGTTCATCCTCTCTGCTACGTCGTTGCTTTGAGGTGAGTAGGGTGTAGTTTTCTGGTGTTCAATGCCTTGTGTCTAGAGCCAATCCCTGCAAGCTTCGTACTCTCCCCCATTGTCCGTCCTGAATGCCTTCACCTTCTTTCCACTCTATCGCTCAACCATAGCGACAAAGGCTTGCAGATTCTCCTTCACCTCACTTTTCTTTTTGAGAACATATATCCAAACTTTGCGGCTGTTATCGTCAATGCATACGAGGAGTTATCTGCTGCCTCCATTTGACGGTATGCAAAAGGGACCACATACGTCTGCGTGGACGAGGTCAAGAGGTGCGAGAGCACGCGTGCAATTGCGCTTGAAAGGTTTCCTTTTTGCCTTGCCTTGAAGGCATGGCTCACACATGATCTCCGCTCCCTCCACCTCATCACCTAGCTCCATCCCACGCACTAGCTCCTGCTTTCCCATGAGCTCCAATGTGCAATGAGCCACGTGCCCAAAGCGCCTGTGCCACAGGTTCTCGGAGGATGTGCACAGGCTAGAATGAATAGCCCCGATGGCTGCATCTGCTTACGGCTTTGTTGCCGAATCATATGCTGCTACTGCTTCCGCTACTCCAACATGTCCTTCCTCATCTGAGTCTGTATCGCTGCTCTCCTCATTGTCACTCTCCACCAAAGATTCAGCCGTTGAAGTTGTCATTTCGGTCTGCAAGACGTAGATTCCATCAATGCGAGGAACTTGTGCGACAACCTTCTTGGCAGAGTAGGAGATGTTGATATCCTTGGCAGGAACTATCACCGTTTCCTTCTCTATAAAGATCACTGTCATGCCATGGTATGTTATCTTAGAGACGGAGAGCAGGTTGGCTGTGGTGGAGGGCAAGTAGACCACCCCCTCTAGCTTGAGGTTGGAATCTCCACCATTGACACCCATTGTGACCACCTTGTTAGCAATCCCCTCAGCTGCCTCAACCTTGCCGTTTGCGACTCTGAAATTCTTGTTACATGGAGTAAGAGAGATGAATTCTCTCTTCTCGTAAGTGGTGTGCTCGTTTGTGCCCGAGTCAAGGCCATAGTCTCTTGGCCTGAGTATCGCCCTCCCTTTGTTGGAGGCACACTCAGCCATCAAGCTTGTGGGATCCTTCCCACCCTTTCCCCCTCGCCATTCATCCCCGTCTCCTCCCTCTCTCTTGGGTGCACGTCACTCTCGAGTCCAGAGTCCAACCTTGCCACAGTTGTGGCAGTTTCCTTGGCGCTTTGCACCCCTTCCACTGTTGCTAGTGCTATTGTTTCCCTTGTACCTAGAGGAGGACGTATTGCGGAAGGTGCCGCTGATCCGTGAGGCAAAGGTAGCCATGTTTGCTTCACTACTCTTACGACGCATGGCTTCATTCCGCACATACTCAGAGACGGTGGTGTAGGAAACTACATCTTCATTCCACCCTCCAATCACCGTAATCATGGGGCCCCAACTTTCCGGCAGCGTCATCAGAAAAATCATGGCCTGTATGTCGGATTTCAGGTCCCACCCCATGCCGGTGGCTTGTTGCAAGAGCGTCTAAAACTTCTGCATAAAGGTGGAGACATCCTCCCCTTCACCAAGCCTCATGCTGAAGAGGTTTTATAGAAGGAAGAGACGGTTGGCAAGTGAGGAGGACTGAAACACCTTGCCGAGTTTGGCATATGTCGCGGCTGCCACCGTACAACCACTGATGTGTGAAAGGACGGAGGGTTGTATGGAGGACACAAGAATGGCGAGAGCCTTCTTGTTGAGCTTGACCCATGCCACAAGGTCAGCACCCTCCTCCTTTGGTGCTGGGATAGTTTCGTCAAAACATCCTAGCAGATCTCTGTCATCCATGATGATCTCAAACTGCCACTTCCAGAGTGCAAACCCCTCTCCATCAAACTTGAGGATGGGCAAATGATTCCCTGGTTCCCCTGTCCCTGCCATCCCTACAACTACAACTACAACTGCTGCACCTGTTGTTGATGCCGATGAACCTGTATTTGAGACCGTTGTAGGCTGTTTGTGAGAAAAGGAAACTGCATCCCTTGTTCATGTTGGCCATTGCAAGCAGATGTAGGCTGATGTAGGCTGATGTTAGCTCCCAAGGTAGAAAGGTGCATATGCGTTTCATTCCCCTCCTGCTGATGTTGTCCTGCAAATAGAGAAGTTGGGTGAGAGCGAAGGCGCTCTCACTGCTTGTGACCTTAGCAGTTGTGTGCGTGAAGCTTCCCTAACCAGAGGAGTGGGCCCATAACCCTTTGTTAACTACTGAGCTAACCACCTCTGACAGACAATCCGCAAAACCAAAAACCTCACAAAGGTTTTTAGGCCTTCTTCCTTTGTTGACATGTTGCATGCACCCCAAACTTAATCAGGCATACACTTCACCTTCAAGAGTACTAGCGCCTTAGCATTACATCTCAAGAAGAGCTCAAGTTGTCAATATGCAAGAGAGCATCAAGCAAGGGTTAATTGATCAGCATGCATGACAAGTCCCTTTAAAGCTGTCTGTCCAGTCCTAGAACTCAAAAGCACATTCCTGGGAAGTGGCCTGAACCAGCCACATCACCAATAGACTTGCAGTGTGGGCTTGACACATAAGCATCCTAGTGTCAAGGTGACAGACCAACCATGTAGCATCCAAGAAGCAACGGACTTTCTTTCTTGGAAGCTTCCACAGCAGACAAGATATGCATGGGGCCAGTATCGAACTCATGACCTCTCACTTGGCCAAATCAACAAAATGGCCAAGGCAGCCACTCACCCACCTGGTGTACTCATAGGTCATATCTCACAAGAAACAGCGCATATGTGAGTCACACTAGAACGGATCTAGGGGTCATGCCTCCACAAGGGGCAGAGCATTCCTAATCCGTCATACAACACTGAACAAGGGGTGAAAACATTTAACAGATCCGGGGTCTTTGTCCTCTTTGCCTTATGGCGTTGGCATACGTCACAGCTCTGGCAGAATTCAGCCACCTCTGACGACATGGTGGGCCACCAAAAGAAGCGAGTAACCGTCTTCAAGGTCTTGTCGACGGAGAAGTGGCCGCTCGGGCCACTGTCATGGCACTCCTCTAAAAGCAGCTGCCAAAGCGCGTGCACTGCGGGAACCACAACCTGTTACATGCCACGCCGTTGCCAATACGGTACCTCGAAGAAGAATCTCGGAGCGTCGTACTCCCCATGCGCCTCGTATCCCTCCGTAAAAGGCTTTACAAGGAAGGAGTCCTCGTTGATGGTGAGAGACGCAACCCGCATCATCAGGTCGGGTTGCTATGAGAGTGTGCCGGCTGGGTTCATACGACTCGGCCGGTACACGATCTCGTAGTCCAGGTGCGACTCGAGGTACTCCACCCAACGCGCTTGGCGCCGGCTCAGGTTTGGCTGCGTCTTGAAGTAGTTCAACGGGTGGTGGTCGGTGTAGACCGTGCACTTCCGCGCCTTGAGGTAGCACTGCCATTTCTTGAGGGGTGCAACCACGGTGAGCATCCCCTTGTCGTGCGCGGTGTAGTTTAGCTCTGCCCCGTGCAACTTGCGCGAGTAGTAGGCGACCGGCTGCGACCCGTTGCCAGAGTCCTGGAAGAGGATCCCACCAATGGCCAGGTCCGATGCTTCCATCGCCATGTCAAACTGACGGCCGTTGTCGGCCATGTGCAAGGCCGACGCAGAGCTCAAAGCCCTTTTGAGATTCTTAAAGGCTTCTTGTTTGCTAACTCCCCAACTCAACTTGCGATCCTTGCAAGTGAAGTTAAAGAGTGCCACTGACACTCCTGCGTAGCCAAGGATAAACCTATGGTAGTAGTTGTAAAAACCAAGGAACACTTGCACATCATGCACATTACACAACTTTGGCCACACTTGCACGGCCGACACTTTGTGCGGGTCCATGGTAATCTTTCCATTGCCACTGATGTGTCCAAGAAATTCAACTTTACCCACCACGAACTCACACTCAGAGATCTTTGCCAAAAAATTCCTCGTCCTCAATATCTCGAGGACCTTCTTCACACGCTCCTCATGCTTCTCTGCCGTCCTGCTGTACACCAAAATGTAGTCAAGATAAACCACCAAGAAGCAATCCAAGTACGCCTAAAGATGTTGTTCATCGCCGCCATGAAGGTGGACGACGCATTGGTCAACCCAAAATGCATGGCGAGTAACTCGTACTGACCATAGCGGATGGGGAAGGCCGTCTTTTCCACATCATCTGCTAGGATGCGGATCTGGTGGTAGCCGGAATGGAGGTCGATCTTTGTGAAGAAGCAAGCCGCACGGAGCTGTTCAAATAGCTCCTCGGCTCATGGAAGTGGGTACCGGTTCTTGATGGCCAACTCGTTCAACGCCTGGTAGTCCACACACATACGCATCTTCCCCGTACATTTCTACAAAAACAAGAGAGGTGCAACGTGAGAAGATGAAGACGGGCGGATGAAGCCCTGCTCCATCATCTTGGTCAGCTGCTTTCTGAGCTCCTGCAACTGCTTGTTGCTCATGCGGTACATTGCACAAACAAGTAGGCGTGCTCCAGGTTTGAGGTCGATGCGATGGTCCACGTCCTGCTTTTGTGGCAGACCAGCCAGGAGGGTGTCGGGGAACACGTTCTCAGACTCTGTACACACCTTCCAAAGCCCCTCGGGCACTGTGGAAAACTTACCTTGGGCCCCCGACTGCTCACAAGTTGCCCCCTGTGCCACAGCAGGCGCCACATCCTCTAGTTTTTAGAAATCGTCCTCCACGTCTTGCATGAATGCCAAAAAAACTTCTCCTTCTTTCAGATCACGCGATTGAGCTACACCAAATTCAACGTTAGCGGCGCCGATTCCTCCTTGGAAGGCACCGATTGTTGCGGTGCTTCTTCCCCGCAAGTTTTCTCCTCCATGACCTCTTCCTCAAACCATGTAGGTAGGGGATACTCTTTGTCTCCGAGCTTGACTGAGACGGTGCGTGCCTCCCAATTGACGACGGGGTTGTACTTGTGGAGGAAGTCATGAACAAGGATCACGTCGTAATCCATCATCGGGCACACTAGGTATACGGTCGTTATGCAAAGCTTCTCCATGCTAATGGAGAGGGGACGGAGCAGGTACCTAACTTCAATCGTGCCATCCACTTGGTTAGCAGTGCGCTTATTGCTGATGAGCGCAAGGCCCCCTATTCTGAGCACACTCCATGCTTAGAAAACTGTGTCTTGCACCACATTCCAACAAACTCCCCACCTTCCCCTTGACGCCTTTCACTCGCGCCTCCAAGAGAAGTGCGGGTTGCTCCTCCTTATACCCCAAATCACATGCCTTGACCTCGGAAACCCCCTTAACTGCCGCAAGGCGTTCGGGTGGGCGGTCAAATGGCGGTTTGAGTTGAGAGGAGCCAGGAGTAACGCCATCTACTCCCGGCTCTCTTCGCTTCCCGAATCCTTTGTTGCTTTATCTGCCTCCTTAGTGGATCGCTTCACCTTCCCTTGCCGCTTACCCTTGTCGTCGCTCTTCTTTGGATGCCAACAGTCACGCGCAATGTGGCCAGGCTTGCCACAGTTGTAGCACTTGCGCTGTTGCAACGCTCCAATCTCCATGGGCGTGTTGTCACTCTCAGCCCGCTTGCCGTAACCACCACCGAAAGAGTTGTGGCTGTTGGCGTGAGCCTGATGCACGCGTGAGTCGTACCAATATTCTACTGCAATCATTGTCCCTAGGTCGTTGTTGAGGTCGTGCATCACCGTCATAGCGTGGGCATCGTCCTTAAGACCATTGCTTTACTGGAAGCACAATTTGTGGGAGTCATGGCCACAATTGGCAATGATCTCACAAAACCTGTGATTGTAATCGGCCACGCCGCCAGTTTGGTGAAGCTAATGCAGCTTGGCGTGCCCGCTGTTCCTCGTGTTGCCAACGGTGAAGCACTTGAAGAACGACTCCATAAACTCTTTCCACAAAATCGGCCATTTCAGGGTAGGGTTGCCATTGCTGCAAGTTGGAGCCGATGGGGTTGAGATCCCGGTCACGGCCAAAATGACGGCGACCATTGCTCCTCCACTGTCATGTGGATTAGACCTCATCACATCGGCCCACCAATCCAACGATGCCCCTCTCAACAGGGTTACAGCATAGTCGCGGTGCGCCTTAGACCTTGAGGCATCCACGCTGATGGCAGTGAAGTAAAGCTCTAGTCTGAGTATCCAAGCATGCAGAGCTGGCCAGTCCTTCCTTGAGGGGTCGAACGGCTCCGGCTCGGGCGGGCTCGGGATGCCCACCGCGGTGGGAATTGCCACTAGTGTTGGCATTGGACGCTTCGCGAGCTCTTGAACGAGGTATGTGTTTTACTTCTCCAACAGGTCCATCTTGGCTTGCATTTCGGCGAGCAACCTCTGTAACATTGCGGCTGCTGTTTCTTTGCCGTGGCCATTCGGAACGTGCCCAATGAAGTCATGTCTGCGTCCGGTAAAAATTCTTCCTCAACGAGTCCTCCAGTTACCTTCTTATCACCGGAATGCGTGGTTGGCCTTGGGCACAGATCCGTCAAAGAGACAAGATACGTCCTGGCCTATGCTGACTAGGAGAGGTTGCCACGTACGGTTGTGCCTCTGAGCCAAGGGTGGCTCTGATACCAAGAGTAAACCAGGCGTGGCGTGCTAGCCTTAATCGGATGGTGTAGGCACCCACCGGTGGCAACAGCGACCAAAGGGAGGTCAGTGCACACCTTCCCGGGTTTTCGGAAGTGTAGGGTCGTCTTGGGGGAGCACGGGAACACGTGTGGCAAAGTGGTAGTAAACTCTACTTGTTACTTAAGTGTGAACATTCAAGACTATCTGTACATGATGACACATCCCAGGCAACCCTGGATCACTGGGCCGCACGCGGCTCCGTTCAAGCTAGAGATAAGCATAATTGCCTTAGCATCATGCAGCTCATCCTCCTAGATTTTCAACGCATCAAGTATTGCATCATTCCGTGGAGGAACAGCCGAGATATGGCCGTTTACGTGAACCACGGCAATGTGCCGTTGGCAGCACCACTAGTGGCGGTGACGGCCGCCCGAAGTGCCCTTTCTGGTAACAACACATCGGGGCACCATTCCAAAGTGCCCTTGACCCTCAATGATCCTTGACTCATTGACTATTAGGGTCCCAAGGCGCGCTTTGGCTTTGTTAAGTCTTCCAAGGGTCAAGCCTTGGTCCTCGGGGACAACTTCCCATCACCTTTTTCCCCTCGGCTGGTCCAACCGTTGGCCGGGCATAACTTCCTCGGTTCATGATGGATCGACCCCGTTCCTGAGTCGATCTCGCACGGCTTTTCTTGTGTATTCCAAATCCAAAGTTGTATTCCACATGCACAGAAGCCTTAAGCCGTAATCAGTGCCATTGGCACTGTCAAGATTACAAGCATGGCGCTGTGAATGTTGGCTGTATCAAAGGAGCCCATGAGAGTAGAGTGGAGCTGTGGGATGTCTCCATCAAGTGAAAGTTGGTATTCATTACGGAAAATGACATGTGGGAGCAGGTTGAGAGGCCAATAGGTGCCAAGTTCAATGGTGAAAGTAGGTATTCAAGACCAAGTTCATAAAAGAAGGTGTGGTTGATAAATACAAGGCACAAGTCGTGGATGAGGGGTATCCATAGCATAAGGTCGAGCACTACGATGACACATTTATCCCCGTCGCCATGTTCACAAGCATCTAGGCAATCCATGCGATGACAACCGCGAAGGACATGGAACTGGTTCAAATAGGCATGAAGGCAGCCTTCCACAACGGTACCATTGGCAAAGAAACAGAGTCCAGTGACCTTGACCTCCTCTCCCTCACCATCAATGATGACCCAGCCACACTCGCCATTTATGGTCAATCACCCCAAAAGTACACACTGATAAACTAGTGTATGTTTTTAGAACATATGTGGAGGCTTTTTCGTGGAAATGAGTTACCATTAGTATGAATGCTTCCTAGAAGTTATGTGTAAATCCTAAANACAGAAACACTTCAGTGTATACTACCTTAGAAGTTTCATTGAACTTCCTTCAAATTCTCATACCTTTTAGTTTATTTTCAAATACTAGTAATTCTGATTTATGAGCAACACACAAGTGATAGATATACTCTTGTTGAATGTGTCTTATTCTAATTTATGCCCAGTCATCCTAAATCATACAATTCATAATCAGTGGATAAGACTGAAACATAAGTTGAGGATTGTGTGAAACAACTGACAGTTAACAGTGTTTTTGAGAAATTACTTGCTACAATCATGTGCACCGTATGTCGTATGTACATGCATGCAATAAGTTTACTGAAACTTCCTAAGACCTGGATGTCTTTAAAGTTGTATTGAATAAAACAAAAAAAGGTTTCCGCAGATATCACTTCAAAACACCTTCTTTTTTTTTACAGAATCCACTTATGTACTTATACAATGTGTGTGCTATGTCTGTATTACACTATTGGATGCCTAAGTGTACTCCATTTTTTTTATACGCCTAAAATGCTTCTCATGTGTTCAAATGGGGGACCCAACGCTCGGGCAGCAGGTAACAACGGTCAACCGGGATCCCCCTCCCCCCCCCCCCCCCCCCCCC
>SZWC01004216.1:16846-47694 GCA_023375785.1 Penium margaritaceum
TTATTCTCTAGTCCTCAGGCTCCCCTTTTTTTTTTTTCTCTTTGCTCTCACCCTCCACCCCCTTTTTTTTGTAGTTCTCCCCTCTGCTCGCCTTAAGCCCTCGCCTTTATCTTTTTTTCCTTTTTTCTCTCTTTTTTTTCACTCGCTTTCAGGCGTACCCCTTTTCGTATGTTTTGTTACTCGCCCCCCCCCTTTCCTCGATTGTCCGTAAGGTGGGCGAACGGAGAAAATAAAGAGAGGGGGGGTGTCCGGCTTGTCCGGCCCTCCCTCCCGTGCACGCTCGCTCGCTCGCTCGCTGAGTGAGCGAGTGAGCGAGTGGGTGTGGGGGGGAGGAGGGAGCGAAGGGGGGGGGTCCTGTCCGCCCCTCTGACCCGGCCCCTCCGTCGGTCGGCCGACGGGGCCGACGGGGCCGAGGGGGCCCACGAGGCCGACGGGCCCCCTCCGAAGGGCCCCTCGGAGGGGCTCGGCGGGGCCCTCAGAGGGCCCCGCTGAGAAGGGGAGGAAGGGAGGGGGGGTGCGAACGGGGCAGACCGGCCCCTTCAGAGGGCCCCCCCCTCAGAGGAGGGATGCGAGGCCCTCCTCGCAGCGGCAGCAGCAGCTACAACGGCGGGTGCAACTGTTGCGGTTGTTGTTGCTGCTGCTGCTTCTGCTGCTGCTGTTGCTTCTGCTGCTGGTGCTGCTCTGCGCGGCAGCTGCTGCTGCTGCTTGCTGCTGCCGCCGTGGCTGTTGCTGCTGCTAGCTGATGCCGACGCTGCTGATTGCTGCTGTCGCCGCTGCTGCTGCTGCTGCTGCGCGCTGCTGTTGCTGCCGTTGCTGCTGCACGCTGCTGCTGCTGCCGCCGCTGCTGTAGTGGCTGCTGCTGCTGCTGCAGCTGCTTTCGCCGCTACTGCTGCTGCTGCACGCTGCTGCTGCTGCTGCTGTAGCGGCTGATGCGCTACTGCAGCTGCTTTCGCCGCTGCTGCTCCTGCTGCACGCTGCTGCTGCTGCTGCCGTTGCTGCTGCTGCTGCCGCCGCTCCTGTGGCTGCTGCTTGTGTTGCTTTTGCTGTTGCCACCGCAGTCCTAGTGCTGCTATGCGCGGCTCACCGCCCCTGAGGCGTTCGCGTGCAGTCGCTTCGCGCTCCCTCACGCTGCTGCTCACGTGGCGCCATGCCGGCGTGGCACCACGTGGCGCGTTCTCTTTACGTTCCGCCCACTGCTGCTGCTTCTGCTGCTCACATGCCCCCCTGTGCTCTGATACCAAATTGGAAATATTTTAGGGCATGCAGGCCCATGCAATAACGAACATGAGCTCTGTGTGTGAGTGCGATGCAAGACGGCAAGAATTTGGCTAAGTCTGGAACGCTGAATATAAAAGAACAAGGAGAGTTTACAAATGAGCCCCTAGCGGGCTTATATAGGGGCGCCGGCAGCTAACCGCACCGGGCCCCGTCACCCCTGCTGAACCCAAATGAGTCAACAGGGAGAACACACTGCATACACCATGACAGCAACAAAGGTGGTCTCCTCGAGGCACCGGAACAGCTCTCCGAGTGCCCGGGTCTCGACCACCGAGAAAATATGAGCAGTGCCAAAAAATCTCGGAATCAACGTCCAGACATCACAGACGGCTNAACGAACATGAGCTCTGTGTGTGAGTGCGATGCAAGACGGCAAGAATTTGGCTAAGTCTGGAACGCTGAATATAAAAGAACAAGGAGAGTTTACAAATGAGCCCCTAGCGGGCTTATATAGGGGCGCCGGCAGCTAACCGCACCGGGCCCCGTCACCGCTGCTGAACCCAAATGTGTCAACAGGGAGAACACACTTTTTACACGATGACAACAACAAAGGTGGTCTCGTCGAGGCACCGGAACAGCTCTCCGAGTGCCCGGGTCTCGACCACTGAGAAAACATGAGCAGTGCCAAACAAATCTCGGAATCAACGTCCAGACATCCCAGACGGCTTTTCGAACATCGGAAGCCCCACAACAGCCACCGGTCTCCTCGTCGCACCGGTATAGTCCACCGGGTGCGCGGGTCTCAACCCACCAAGAAAACTCTCCTAGCTCCCGACAAGCCCACAGGGCTATCGGAACGCATCGACCGCGTCTCGGCGGCGCTGTCGTACGTGCTGGAGAAGTATCGAGACACCCCGAAGGCCTGTCGTGTCGTCACGCTCTCCTCCACCATATACCCCGGATGTGGGTATATCGGTTAACTAGCATTGTCGGTCGTGACGGGTGGAAGCCACACAGACCAACACCCCCCCTCCCCGGTGTGAAGTTTTACTCATGGAATGCCATGACACTGGAAAATTGTGGAACCATTGCCCCGATAAAAAAACATGTGAAATTTGACCTTGGGTAGAGGCTGCCAACGTCACACTAAGGGCATTTGTGCATTCATTTTGACACTACAGCATAAGTTCCTGTCGCGGCGCACTGCGGATGACGAAGACGGCACGGTAAATCTGTCTAACTGGCCCAGAACCATTGTTTTGGTCGTTGCTCTCTGCACATGCATCCAAACCTTGCACCATTTGAACGTAGAGATGCATAATCTCAAGCCGGACACTACGCTAGGTCACATGCATGGGTCTGGCATTGAACGGTGGACATGCAAAGCAAAAACATGCAAACAAGGCACATGACCAGTCTTAGAGGATTCCTAGAATCTTCCAATCTCAAGTGTTCACTAGCCTGACAACACAGATCCGGCTAGCTGACTCACAGGTTACGCAAGGAACAGTGAAAGCAAGCATGGAACACGACATGTGAACAAAGGTTTCACTTAAGCATGACGCAGAGAGAGTGAAAATGAGCGGGTCAAGTCTTAAGTGTCGCCCGCTGGCGGCGGTGCGCCGACGGCCGCATTTTACGATGGCAGACAAATCAGTTGAAAGCCACGTTTTCGGCTCTATCTCCCTGCTCAAGCATCATAATCAAGAACCATCAGAACCAAACGGAGCAGGGTGCAGAACCATACGTAACAGATGCCCATATAGCATGGTTCAGTCACCAATACGTGTCTGATAAATACAAAACATGCTACCTAGGTAGTGAGACCGGTGAGCCGGTCTCACTACCTAGAACTGTCGAGCCTGAGCCCCACCTCCTCACGAGTGTTACCGGTGGATAGTCGTGGAGTCTCGAGCATTCCCAAGGCCATGTCAGCTCTCCCACTGATCTGAGGTGGCTGTCTCGTCAGGGATCTGCACGAGCATGGACATGAGCCGAGGGGTCACCGTAAGGTGTAAACAACATCACTCCCCCATGACCGGATGGCCAACAAGTTCATGAACGTAGAGGCTCTGACATGCACAAGCAACAGCTGGCATGAGGAGGTCAGTCAACAGCGAGTGCGGGACGAAGTCCCACGGTATGTGCAGCTGCAAGAAACCTCGTGCGACCCATGGCCTTCGTCAGGAAGCCTTTTCGCTGCACATCCGTACCTACCCAGATGACCTCAATCTCGCGTTTCTGCATAAGTGCGAGCACGCATTGATGCTCAACGCCAATGTGCTTCGTGCGAGCATGAAACACACGTGTGTTGTCGGTGATGGAGATCGCGCACTTGTTGTCGTTGTATAGCACAACAGGGAGTAGGGACTAACGCAACTCACGCAACAGGCGCACATCCACATGCTCTCAGCGGCCCCACACCGAGTGCCACATACTCAGCCTCAGCAGTGCTATGAGCAATGCAGCCTTGCTTGCCACTCCTCCAGGACACATCCGTGCCGCCAATCAAGAAGATGTCGCTTGTCCGGCTCTTACCGTCTGGACTCCAAGCCCAATCACTGTCGGTTTAACCGTCAAGCGCCACAGAGGGATGGTTGCGGTAGCAGAGACTGATGTGCGCGGTAGACACGACATACCACACACATTGGACGAAAGCTTGCGGACATCGCGCGTGTGGAGCATGGGAGAACTGTTCAAGCATGTTGACAGTGAGGGCAATGTTGGGTCGCATCGTCGTGGCTAGGTACATGAGCGAGCCGATGACTCATAGGTACAGAGTTATGTCGACAAGCTCCCCCACCTCAACTGGGTCGTCGATCTTCAAGGCAGCCTGCCCACCAGGCATGAGGGATGTGGACGTAGTTCGGACATGAGCAAAGAAATAAGAAAAACGCTACCCCAAGGTGAGAGTGTACTACTCCTGATGCACCAGGAGCGTCCGACTCGTGCGATCGCGTACAATCTTCATGCCCAGAAACACTACGGCCTCCTCCAAGTCCTTCATTTTACACATCGACTGCAGCACGGCCTTTGCTACCTCAATGGCCTTGAGATCGGGGGAAGCGATTAGGAGGTCATCGACGTACACCAAAATGGTTGTAAGCAGCGTAGGGACTTTTAAGAAGAAGACAGAGGGGTCTGAGGTACTTTGGACGTACCCAGCCCAGAACAGTATGCTGGTGATCTCTTTGTTCCAACAACGAGGTGACTGCTTCAGACCATACAAGGCCTTCCGTAGTCGGTACACACGTCCAATTCCGTCCTGAAAGCCAAGAGGCTGGACCATGTAGATCTCCTCCTTGTTTATGTCCATCTGGTGTAGCTCCCAGTCATGCTGCCTTGATGTGCTGCCTGGCGCATCCAGGCCTGTGCTGTATGACCGACTGGGGCGAAGGTCTCGGTGAAGTCGATACCTTCCACTTGAGAGTATCAGTGGTCAGGTATGCCTTGTAGCATTCCACTGAGCCATCTGCTTTGTGGAAGACCCAGTTGTCCTTTACGGTTGTGTGACCGCGAAGGCATCGAGCTCGGCCTGGCACGCAGTGCGCCAGAGGGCCGAGTCAGCCCCAGCCAGAGCCTCGGGTCCGGTGCCACACTGACCACACTACGGTCGGGCCTCGCACCGGTCACGCTGTGCGTGGCTGGGGCTTAGGTGACAGAGGGAGGACCCAGTGTGACTGTCGACTCTGAAGAGTTAAATGTGAATTGGCGCTCGTGAGCAAGGAGCACCAGGCCCGTCTCACAAGTAGGGTGAACCTCCTCGAGGCCCAAAGCACTAAGGCCAAGGACCTTTGTGCCAAGGTCACCACTACACACGCTTCGAGTGGGGCAAAGGCACAAGCGTCCATCCTTAACATGCAGATAGGGCTTAATGAGCTACGCAACCGGCAAAGGAGGCGTAGATACAGCAGGTGTGTGAGACACGGGCGGATGAAACACGGGAGCCGGAAATGCATACACAGACGGCTCAGACAACACAAGAGATGTAAGGTCAGGAAAGGCAGTAAGTGGTGACGCTGGCATAGCGGGTGATGCCGTGAATGCAGGCGAGGCAGCAACAGGTGATGACGACGACAATAGCAAGGCGGACGAGGAAGCAATGGAGGACACCGGCGACACTGGTGAGGCGGGCAAGGTAGTAATGGCAAGGCGGACGACGGTGGTGATATTGGCAAGCTGGACGAGGCAGCAACGGGGGATGCCAGAAACACTGGCAAGGAGGTAGCAATGGGTGATGGCGGTGACATTGGTAAGGCGGACGAGGCAGCAAAGGGCAATGCCGGAGGTGCTGACGAGACGGGCGAGGTAGTAACAGGCGATGCAGGAGGGACAGGCAGGGCACCCGAGGGGTGGGACGGCTCAGGAGCGATAGGGCCGCAGGGGCGGACAGATTCTGGTGGCCTAACAGACTTCCCCATGCAATGAGAAGGAACACAACTGGGAGTATGCTACAGCAACACGGTGCCAGTGGTCAATTTGTGATACGTGAAGCGCTAAAACAAGAGTGCGTCACGCGACTCGAAAATGTGGCACCAACTCAGATCCCAGAAGTGCTAGGCCTTGGAGCGAGGGGCGACGCCCACGAACGTGTAGATGCGGCCACGGAAGGAGATCTTAGACCCTTGCTCCTGAGGTGTGAACCAGATGTAGGGAAGGGACGCGCACACGTTGGCAAGCCGCAGGTCAGTCCGACGGCCGAAGAACAACTCGTATGGGGTGCGGTTGTTTGGCAGCGGATAATGTTGAATCAGGTTCCATACCCATGTCATGTAGGCCATGCCCTCAAATGCGAAAGCCTCGGGCATGCCGTTGTCCACCCGCATTGAACGAACTGCATCCTCCATGGTGTGGTTCCATCACTCAGACACACCATTTTGCTCAGGTGCGCTGGGGACAAAGAGGTTGTGAGCCACTCCTAGTGTCGCAAAGTTTCGCGCTAAGTCCCCAAAACCTCTCTGCCATGATTTAAGCGGAACGTCTGGAGGAGGTGGTGGGACTGCCACTCAGCATTGACTAGCCGAGTGCACACCGCAAGAGCGGCATCACTCTTCTGACGAAGACCGAAGACCCACCGCATGTGGGTGAAGTCATCAGTGATTGTCAGGATGTACCGCCCTCCATCCTCTTGGAAATCAACAGGGAGGGGTCCCAGGAGGTCAGAGTGAACCAACTCAACAGGCCGAAAGACGCACGAGTTGGAAGGAGGGTATGTGGCTCAATGCATCTTTCCTTGAGCGCATTAGAGATAGTTAGTCTTGGACGGCGTCTTGAAAGACGTTGCATCAAGACCGAGCGCGGGCTGTGTGTGCACAAGATGGTCAATAGGGTTTGGGTGCAAGTGGCACAAGCGTTTGTGTAACAGACGCTGGTGCTCGGGTGACTGAGTGCCCGTCACAAACACACGTGGAGAGGATAGGGATGACAAGGGAGGAGTGGACGTAGGTAGCCAGAGACATGGTGCTGGTCATCCACAACCGCCCCACGCAGGACCACCTCCTGTGTGGCATTGACAAACACACTGGCATCCTCACCCGTGAAGGACACGCCAAGTCCCATGCAAGTGTAGGCACGTCCAAAAAGCAAGCAGAGCTCATGTCCTTGAGGAGCACATTTGTGAGCTGCTTCTAGAGTCAAAGATTCTCACTCTGCCACCTTTTCACTGTCAGGATCAGACACGTCATCAACAACATTCACTTTTGGTGGCATTTCTCTCACTGGTGGTCTCCGTATACCTCCACCATCTCCCGAGCCTGAGGTCGTCCTCCCTATGGAGGGACAACCGAAGGACTTTGAGACACCTCCACCTCGTTACGATACCGACAAGAGCTTTGATTGCTAGGAGACCTTGTTTCAGATGTGGGCCGATTCTTAGGGAGTTTGGCCCTACTATTGCAACCAGTTTTAGACCCGCAATGCTCACCAGGTCTAGACAATAGCGAGAGCAATGCACGATCTGCTCTACGTCATGATACAAGAGACTATGGTCGACTTCTGTCCCTTCTTGGGTGAGACAGGGACTAGGACAGGAGCAGACCCGTGCCAGGGATAGGAGCTGGCATTGACACTGCTCGCTACGGAGACCCATGACATGAGGGCGGCTCGACTTTGCAAGTTTCACTCCCTCCATCAAGGTCCCATGGAGGTCGCTGCTGACTAATGGAGGCATGCAATGTGCCGTTACACGCGCCTCGGGACTCGTGGTGGGATGCACCTATGGGAACTCGACACCATCATGATGGGGGTACACTTGGACCACGTGAATCTCTTTACACGCTTCAACTGTGTGGCACTCTCTAAGTTTTCAGAGTCACAACTGCTCCATTGGGCTCATTCCTACTTCCTCCATGCAACATCGGCTCATGAGGCTACTATCGCCTATCAACAGAGTCCACTTTTTGTACCTGTGATTGCGACCCCTCCTACCCCTTAGTCCCAGTTCATGAGTCCTACCTCCACCACTTCCTCCTCCTCCATTATCATGAGTGACCAGACTCATGGCGTTGTTGCGATTGCATAGGGGAAGAAGGAGAAACATCAACGTGACAAGGGACAATAGTAGTAGCACTAAGCAACAAGTAGTGGTAGTGGACGTTCTGTCCACTTCTAGAACTATGGGGACGCTCACCGCTACACAGAGTATGAGCAGCCCCTTGACTGGCATCCGATCATTGGCGGCCTCTAGAAGGCACATGCACTGCAGATGTCCTTCAATGACATACAGACGGGATGCTCTGTGACCACGATTGGAGCAGATACATCCGTTTCATGAGGTAGCAGAGGTGTTTTGGACCCTTGGGATTTCACGATTGGTGAGCTTCATTAGCTGATGGCACTTTGTCCGTAGGGAGGTATGAGTGTGTTGTCATAGTTGATTAGTCCCAATATACCTTGTCCTACTGCATATGTTGCTCATGATGGTGCTTGTGGAGGGGCTCAGTTTGCTTGTTATAAGGATGGACCTGACAGTACCGATTGGCTTGATGAGTCACAGATCCGCGCTGTTCGTACTTGTCCCAAGTCCTCAACTATAGATCCAGCCAAGGCAGAGTGTTTTGTGGCATGTTGCTAAGTTTCCACGACTGGTAGTGAGCCAAGTGGCACTTGGATCATTGACTCTGGTGCCACCCATTACATGACTTGTCCTCGTAGTGACTGCTGTGCTTAGTCCCACTGTGTCAGTTCGTTGTGTTTGTACAAGTTCTGGATAGTCATTGCGTGTGCATGGAGTTGGAGTTGTGTGGTTTGATGATCCGTCTGGCCCCTTGAACATTTCTGATGTGCTCTTTGTCACTAGTCTTGAGCTCAGCCTGCTCTCTTGTCGTGTATGCACGAGGATGAATCTCACTGTTGAGGACTCTGCTGACTCTGCCACTATGACTAATCTTGACAACCATGACATCGTGCTTTGTGCCTCCATTGTTGATGACATCTATCATGTGTCTCATTGAATTCTCTCTATTTTTCTCCTCCATTCTCATCTGTGTGTATGTTTTTTATTGGCGTTGTCTTCCCTAAGCACCAACACATGCTACATAGTCGCGTCTCCCGTGTGAGCTCGGACACTGTGTCCGAGCTCATTCAAAATCAGCCAACCCTTGGTCTTGATGCGGCTTCCTTCGAGAAGTCTTCCAAGACCGATTGAGTTTTTTGTGCCCAGGGTAAGCTGCATCGCTGCTCTTACCCTGACTCATCTTCCTAGGTACTACATCTTCTAGAGTTGGTCGACTCAGACCTTCTCAGTCCTCTTCCAGTTGAGTTACTCTCAGATCAGGGTTGATATGTTCTCACCTTGACTGATAAATTCACCAACATGAGATGGGTCTATAGCCTCCGCCTCAAGAGTGATGCCGCCTTAGCGGTCTGTCTGTAGCTGGTGATGGCTGAGTATTAGTCTCGTCACACCCTGCACACGTTCCACTTGGATCGTGGTTGCGAGTTCGTAGGCGCGAAAGATGCGTGCTTTGTTGAGCACGGTAATTTTCACCAGCTCCCCGCCTTTGCTACACCACAGCAGACCATGATATTTGAGCATTAGAACTACTCTACAGAGGATGCAGTCTGTGCTATGCGGTCTAAGTACGGTCCTCCGGAGGGCTTCTCCTACATGACTTGGATCTAGAACCGCATGTTTCTTGCTCTGCTTTCGGACCTCGTCACGCCGTACGAGCTGTGGTTCAACCATCGCACCGATCTCCATCTCGCTTTAGTTTGGGGGTTCCTCGCCTACGTCTGGTACACGGAGGACCAGTAGGGGCCCAAGGTCTCACCACGGGGTCGCATGTGTACCTTCCTTAGCATTTTCTCACGGTCAAAGGATTGGCGCTTTTGAGACCTAGCTCACCATCGCATTGTCGACTCTCGAGATACTCTCTTCTTTAAGGCTCTCCCCTATTGTGGCCTGTCCAGCATTATGTCGCTGGCTACCAACCACGTTCTTACATGTGTGGCTTCCCGACAGATGTGAGAGTCTAGTCTTGCGGATGGGTCCATCCGGGCCTCCTTAGCCGCAGTCTGGTCTCCGGCTTCTCACAATCTGGTCATCTTGGCCGTGGGTCTAGTAGCCTGATCAGTTCCCTCTGGCACACCTGATCCCGTGCCAGTTTCAGTGCCCTCTGGCACACCTCATTCCGTATGAGCGTCAGTCCTTGCCTTGCGTCATTCGGCGCTGTGAGAACCAGAGTGCTCTTGCCATTTTAGAGAACTCTGGTGTGCTTCATGCATGCACAAAGCACATTATTGTTGAGCATCGCTTTGTGCATGATCTTGTCGAATGACGGGTGATCTCTGTCATCTGGGTCAATACGAATGAGTAGCGAGCTGACTTCTTGACCAAGGCACTGGCACGCACGATGTTCATGGTGGCCATTTGTTCCGTCCGGCTTCGTCCCTTATCCATGAGTAACTGAGAGTGGAGTATGTGAGTATAAACTGTTGAGCATCTCGTTGCGCATATGAGTCAGTTCTACACAGATATGAACATGCGTACCATCGTGTCATGGGGGAGTGTCGTGATGTGAGTCATCCCCATCTTTTTGTACAACTTACTGTGATCACTCAGCCATTTCCATGCTTGTACAGATCCCCGATGCAAACCCATCTAGCACCGGAGCACCGACGGGTGGTGGATGCATCCACTAGCAGCTGTCAAAGAGTTGCCACGGCATCCCAGGTACTTGTTGGGGTGCTAAGCAGCTTTGTTTGCAGTCGCTAGAGTTTTCTTGGTGGATTGGGTCTTGAGCCCGATTTACATATTTTGTATTGTGTGTCCAGTGATCGATGCTGGACCTGTGCATGTGATAGTCGTAACGACCGGCTCGAGATTTTGCATCTCTAGGTTTAGATGGCGTTGTGTTTGGATGCCTGTGTATAGAGTTACGCCCAGAACAGTGGTTTTGGGCAGATGTTAGGATAAACTGACATTGTCGCATGCATGACCCGCCATGCGCCATGGCAGATAGTTATGCCGTGTGTTATTCATCAGTCATTTCTCTCTGCATTGCCAAGATATTGGAGCTTGCAAGACTTCGCACGTCTCCCTAGCCTAGCCCTTGTTGTTTCTTGCATGTGCTTGCTTGTTAGTGCACTTGTTGACTGGACAGTGTTGCCATGTCAGCAGCAACAAGGGTAGGAAGCTTCATAGCAATTTCTCTCATTGTCCATCCATTACCTTATACACTCCTCCATACACTCACCAGACACACATCCCTCCTTCTACTCCCACCCCTACTTGTACATCTGACCTGTAGCATTGTGCACCTGTGTTTATTTCCTACTTATCATCTCGTACAATTCCCCATACACTCACCAGATACACACCCAAGGAAACGTCTCGGAAAGACACAAATCCAAACTACATTGAAATGGAGGCATGTCAATGTACACAATACACATGAAAATTGTTAGTAGGAATATTCATATCCTATGACACGTCATAACGTTAGAGCTTCCCAAACATCACATTACTTTGCCAGGAATTTGTGTGGAGAATGTACAATGCCATCAATCAGATATGCAAGTAGAGTTTGGAGGAGGAGAAATGAGGGAATTTTGTATGCAATGAACGTATGGAGGAGTGTATGGTGTGATGGGTAAGAAATGAACACAAGTGTACAATGATATGGATCAGATGTGCAAGTGGAGGTGGGTGGATAAGGGAGTATGGGGGGAGGGTACATGTGGTGAGTGGGGTAGTGTATGGGGTGATGGGTGGGAGATGAACACAAGTTTACAACGCTATGGATCAGATTTGCACGTGGGCATGGGAGGAGAAGGGGTGGGTGTATGTGGTGAGTGTATGCACGATTGTATGGGGTGATGGATGGAGGATGTACACAAGTGTATGATGCTATGGGTTAGATGTGCAAGTGGGTGAAGGGGGAGAGGTGGAGAAGAGGGGTGTGGGCATGTGGTGAGTGTATGGAAGAGTGTATAGATGATGGGTGGGAAATGAACACACGTGTTCATTTCCATTTGCACATCAGACCCATAGCATTGTACTCTTTTGTATATGATCCACCCATCATCCCTTACACTCCCTACTTGTACTCATTTTCCACCAGCACTCCATACATTCCCCCATATGCTCACCACATACACAAC
Source organism: Penium margaritaceum (assembly GCA_023375785.1). Classification (NCBI taxonomy): domain Eukaryota; kingdom Viridiplantae; phylum Streptophyta; class Zygnematophyceae; order Desmidiales; family Peniaceae; genus Penium; species Penium margaritaceum. Next base: position 28,667 of record SZWC01004216.1, read on the forward strand.
TCCCCCATGCTGCCCCACTTCCATTTGTACATCTAACACATAGCACTGTACACTTGTGTTCATTTTCCACCCATCACTTCGTAAACTCCCCCATGCCATCACCACATACTCCCCACCATCTCCCCTTCTCCTCCCACCTCCACTTACACATCTGATCTTCAGCATTTTACATTTGTGTTCACTTCTTACCCATCACCCCGTAAGATCCTCCATACACTCACCACATACACATCCACCCCTTTTCCCTTCCACTCCCACTTGCACATCTGATCCATAGCATTGTACACTTGTGTTTATTTCCCACCCATCATGTCATACACTGTTAATCCGTGTACATATCCTGCTTTTGTGTGGATGTGAGTGCGCAGGGCATGCCGACCATGAGACTGGAGACGACGCATGATGAGCTCGTGCTACACACGCATCAGGCGCAGCACCCTCCATATGCTGCCGCTCATGACTCACGTGCCTCGGCTCCAGCTCAGTCGCATGCCCATGCTCCACTTGTTGACATGGGCACTAGGTGTTACCAAACCTAGATTAGGCTTTGACTCTGTAGGGATATACTTGATAGTTTTGCAAAGAGACCTAGACTAGTCCTACAATCTTGCATGACGTAGGTTAGGAAAGCCCGTTTGGGCACTCGACCGAGAATTCGGTCTAAGGGCGAGATTCGCCCTCGACTAGCGAGAGCGAGCTCGCTTGGCCGGCAGGCCTCGCTGCCCGGCCGAGCGAGGAGCGAAGCACGTAATTCGTGCTTCGCTCCCTGCCCCTCGTTTCTGTCGACTTCCGACACTTGGTGTCGAAGTCGTTTTAGGTTTAGCCATGACAGTTTAGTTTCATTCTCACTCTACACTTCATCGTTTTTAGTGATTCAACTTGCATTGTGAAGCTCTCTTAATTCTCATACACTCCCCCGTACACTCACCACATGCACACCCCTCCCAATCCTCCTCTGCCTCCACTTGACTTATTTCCCACCTACCCTAATGAACATTGATTTCCATTATTTAGAATAAGCATAATTGATTCGACGACTTTTTTGGATGTTTGGAATGATTTTAGGGGTACTTTTAAATTCAATGAAAAACAAGGGGTTAGACAGTTGAGTTTGACGACTGCTTTGGGACATTTTTCGAAAGACCAATGTCTGAATCTTTTCAGACGTTTGGATTCGATCAGACGAACGGTCGAATGGCACGAACCCAAACAGTCGTGGCGGGGTGATTGGATGGCTCGACATTTGCAACTACCTGTAATCCTAGCCATGCCGCACGAGAGGCCTGCATGGATGTCTAGCCCTGCAGAGAGTGACACTTGTGAACCAGTCTTCACTAGCAAGTATGGACCAATTTCTTGCCAAGGTTACTCCAGACGAGAGGACACGCAGGCTCATGCAAGTTACCAGGCAAAGCCCTCCTGCACGTACCCCGATGCCTCGTCGTCCAGTTGGACGCCCTCGCAAGCTGACAACCTTGACTATCGATGACTCCATGGGCCCATCGACAACTGCCAAGGGATGTTCAACGTACACAGAGCCAGCTACTGCTGAAATAACTTCCCTCTCCTTTCCCTCCAATGTGCCTCTGCTTATCGCACAGTGTGCAATCCCCATGCTCAAGCTGTCGGATCCAGCACCCACAATGGAGGCCTCGTCACGCGTGTGGAATTACAGTCCTGGTGCTGGGCCATCGCGAATCAACCATGGGATAGACAACGACAGTCAGCCCAAGGCTACGAAATCCCTCGTGACCCATGTACGACGTCCACCAACGGCTTAGGAGAAAGGCAAAGCCTCCGCCATGGAGTCCAGTCCAAAGTGGAATTATTCGCGTCCAGCTCGTAGGGCCCGTTCTACGCGTCTCATCATCAATGACGGCCTCGTCCCAGAGGGAAACACCCCTCATCCTGTTCCTGATTTTGGGGCTTCACACTTGCAGAACTCGAAAGATGCTTCTACACCACCCATCATCGATGTTTCCTCTACATTCAACGGCCCAGAAAAATTGAGCAGTAGCAGTAGCAGCGATGATGGAAAGTCAATGGACGATTCAACAGATACCGACTGCCTACAATTTTCGATTTCCCAGTTGACGACAACGGGCTCCTCCTTGGCCAGCACCAACGATCGAAAGCGTGGCCGCTACTGCGACTGGTTTGGAAGCGGTCACTTCTACACCATAGACAAGGAGTACAAGGCACAGGGTTCAGCGTACACAACTGTCCAACACCTGAAGAGGGTAATTCATACCCCTGATGGGTACTCTGTTTTTTTACCTTCTCGGAGCATCCACCATCCAGGCTGTTTTCTGGATGGCACCAACATCCTCAAACTGCAATATGAAGCAACCATCATCGCGTCCATCGCCGCGCACCCATCAACACTTGTCAGCGAGAAAAAGTACAATCACGACTCAACCGACAAGCATGCATGGATGGTTGATAAGCCTGCTATCCTAGAGGAAATCAAGAGCGCCTCATTGATGCCCGTGATGCTGGTCAAGCCCTCAATTCAAAGGGAGATTCGAAGCATCGTCGCGTTGCATGCGCCTGACGAGCTGCACCGCATGGGACTACGCGCGTTCAGCCACACATGGGTCTGTCGCTTCATCGCCAAAGAACTTGGATGGTCATGGCACTCCGCAACTACCGTTGCTCAGAAGATTCCTGTGGACTGGGAAAGCCAGGTCCTCACCATGAATCGCCGAGCGGCGTGCATGGTGACACTGTACGGCATCACACAGTTTGTGGTGCTCAACGCCGACCACACCGGCGTACAGTTGATGCCGGCGGCTGGATACACCTACGCACCACATGGCACTAACGACATCGTCATCGTTGGACACGAGGACAAACATTGGATTACAGTAGTCGTCACGTCGAACATGAATGGAGAGCTACTCCCGATGCAGCTCATTTCTTTAGGCAAAACCCCTCGGTGCCTGCCACATGGCGAGAAAGAGAAATCGCTAACTAATGCCAGCTGGGACTTGACGTACGTGCAATCCCACCAGGAAAACGGCAAGACCACAAGGGAATGGGTACATAACATCATCCATCCTTACTACCACAGGATGTGCAAGGCTCTTGAAGTCCATGAGGGAGAGGCACATGTCCCTATTGTCCTGGATACATGGCGTTCGCAGTATTGTGGAACATTCCAGTCATGGCTAAAGGACAACTTCCCTTTCATTCATATGGTGTACATCCCTGCCGGATGTGCACCAAAGGTACGGCCTGTGGATGTCGGCATCATCCGTCCATTTAAAAACAAGCTCAAGGAGCTCTTTTCACAGTGGGGTACCAACCGGTCGGCAGAGGGAGGTAGCATGCACTTAGGGATGCAAGTGCTAAAGGAAAGTGCATCTGTGTGGTTTTTTTATGCACTGCTCTACATGTAGGAAAGCAAGCCCATGGTCAAGAACGCATGGACTCGTTCCAAGTTTTCCCACATGTTCGAGCCTGCCTCTCAGAGAGCGGCGGCACCATTTGCAGGGCGTCTGATTTTTGTTTTAACGAGGTGCCGGAGGAGGAGGACTATGTGGAGTGATGTTTATGTTTGCCACTATAATGCCTCTCAGAATTAGTTTGTATTCCTCTCTCGTACACCTTGCGAATGTCCCGACTCCATCGTGCTTGTCGTTTACATTGCACTAAAGACAACAAGAGTAAATGCAATCCACCAGAGTCGAGCTTGTGTGTTTCTACGATCTGAAAACAAATGTCTAGAACGAATTCCATCACCTTAAGAGAAAAAACGAACGGAAGAAAACATGTCACCATGAACCCGGATATTCATTTCCTGAATTTTAGCATGTAGAACTTTGATTTTGATTAATGGATCCTGGAATTATTTTGGTGGTACTTTTATATTTGGTAAAAGTTCATTATCGACAAAATTTGACCACTCGAATAATATTTAACATCAAGATCAATGTTCATTAGGATACCATACCATACATCCCATTCTTAGGCACCCAACACCACCCTCCCGCTACATAGCCCACACATCGAAAACTTCATGCAACCTTCCCACATGATGATACAGAACTATACAATCATTTTGTAGTGTAGAAAATGAACCTGATTAATCGTACTTTTCCTTATGATAAGGTTTTTTTCGTGAGCATAGGGGGCTTGCAATTCAATGGGGATTACTGTGAGGTAAAATTTTGCAACTTACGCTACTATCAAGGATGGCATGAGCAAGGGGAAACTTGCGTGTTGGAATCAGGAATGAGAGTGCTTTGTACCACAAACATCAAAGAAAATGGCTCCATTTCTTGGCGCTCAGCAGTGACAGTGAGGTTTCTCTCCTCTAAGTTGTTGCTACATCACTTTCAGAGGAGCCAATCTTCATATTCTTCATGATGTAGTAGAGCGTGAAAATGATATCATCAGCAAACAAGAAGATTTCGCACTTCTCCAAAGTGGCATCCCCAGAAAACAGGCCAATGTTGCACTCCTCTGCAAAGGACAATGAAAATGAAATAAGCTTCGAAAAAAAAAAACATAAGCCCCATCAACAATGCCGACGAGAAGGGATGGTGGGGATGTAGGTAGTTCCATGAGGGTGGCATTATCGTTCCATTAACTCTTCATAAACGATTGAAGTGTTCTTCTTCCTACTGAGATGTCCCCATGAAGGTAGCCCGGATTCTTCCAGCAGAGGGAGCTATCCGCTGAGACGTTCAAGATTACGGTAACACTAGCTGTGCACACATTAGCATAACCACAGGCACCAAAGGTTCCCATCATCGAGTGAGCACTAATTTCCATGTCCATCATTGCAAACTCTGCATCTCTTTTCCTCTCACGATACTGGAGGCTTGCATTGTGAAACAACCACACCACTCTCAGAAAATCAACAGTAGTCTACTCAATCTTGTCGTCAGAGCAGTCTTTGGTGTTAACAACCTTCATGCCAAGGAGCACGGACACAACATCCACAGAACAAAGGAAGAACCCCTTTGCCACACCTTTGGGACAGCCCAGGTGGTTGTTTAGAAAAAACAAATTACTGGTTTTCCTAGAATGAGTCCGGATGTTTGGATTGATTCCATAAATGCCGGAGTCAATTAAAAGTTCATGTTGATGTTGAGGGACATGTTCAGGCAAGCGCACCCATGCACACTCTATCTCTTGAGTCTGACCATGGTAAGGGATGCAGATGACTTCTTGGTCGCGCGTACGATTACATTGGTGCCCTCATGTGTCATGAGAGCCTGGGGCAGCACCAAATTCGCCACATGTTGTGCTCAACCTTGAAGGTAATGGTGATCGTGTCTGTAGAGTCACATCCAATAGAGCACAACAATACATGGGAGTGTCACGATGGTCACTGGATGCACATCATATTTTGATTTTTAAGACGCTTAGCAAAGCGTCTTAAAAGTATAAAAAAAATTTAGACGGTTTGCAAAGTGTCTTAATAATCTAAATGCTTTTGAAGATGCTTTGCAAAGCATCTGAAAAATCTAAGTATGTTTAAGATGCCTTGCGAAGAGTGTAAGAAACATAAATACTTTGAAGACGCTTTGCAAAGCGTCTTAAAAATCTAAATACTTCTACGATGCTTTCGAAACCGTCTTAATAATCTAAATGTTTTTTAAGACGCTTTACAAAGAGTCTAAAAAATCTAAATACGCCTTCGTGAGATTGCGTATCGTGTCAAGTCTCTAGCTCTTGCACGGAAGTTGTTGTTAAAGTCCGCAGAATGGCATCCCGACTTTGTTAGAGGGTTTTCCTTTCCACATCACTCTTGGGGGCAATCTCTCGGTTGACGGTACATCAAGTCTCCGGGGACCTCTTTTCTATTTTACTTTGCCCCCTAGTTAATGGTCCCAAACGAGGAGGCTATTACCTCGAACTCATGAGTTCGTACGAGTTTTTCTTGTTCAGAAACTCTAAAATTCTCCTACACAATCTCCAGTTTTGTTTTTGACTCGTCAGCACTAATTTATTTCGTGTGAAGCACGATCAGCAATTTTGCGGCGACGTCTGTCACGCGCAACCCGCTTTTGCTCTCACTCTATCCCTCGTCCTTCCTTGTTGTCGCAAGCGAGGAGGGCGAGCGAGGGCAAGGGAACGATGCCAAAAGCCTCGATCCTTGAGGCGTCGCAACCTCCTGGCCATCGATCGAGTGACCAGCTCGATCGACGCCCAGCAGGTCGCCGGCCTACTGCCGGCCGGTGACCTGGCTGGGCACTGGCCGTCCAGCCGGCCGACAGCCAGATGGCCGGCGGCCCTCGAGGGCTGGCCGCTGGCCAGCCCTCGCTGTTGCAAGGGGTAGTGTCCAACCAGCCTTCAAATTTTTAAGGAGGGATGGCCGAACCTGCCTTTCGGCCACAGATTGTTACGTGCCATTCTAAAATCAATCTTCTTTTGAATGTCCTTTGAAATGAATCTTCGTAGGCTTTTTTCCAGCTCTCTTAGCCCAACCACCTGTTCGGCTTCAAGACCATCTTGGCAACTTCCAGAACAATGTGCGAACAGGTTACTTATGCATAGGAGAGAAGATGCTTCAAGCTTGGCCTGTCAGAAGTGCTGAAGTAGGTTTGAGGATGTTCGGACTCCTGGACAGAGTTTTTCTTGAAGGTGAAGGCAATGCATCTGCTTTCTACCTTGTTGTCCACTGATAGGCTGATCACTTTGGCTATGTCATTAAGCTTTCAGAAAAGAGTGAATATACGTCTCTCCAGAGGTGGCGCACATAGGACACTGGATGAAATGGTAGTGGATGAACTGAGGAAGGCGCCACATGAGTTCAGCCCAAGGCCCCCCTTGGCCAAGCCACAGAAAAGCTTTACTCCCTTGTGCTAGACTCACCGGCAGCCTTGAGAGCATTGAAGCAGTCTTACAAACAGTTTTCGAGGACTCCCTAATGGTGCAGGTTGTAGGCTGCCATAATCGAAGCACTCCAATCCCTCTGCTGGAAAGGGCTATAGAGGATGACGAAGTATGCCCTATTGTTGTTGGGGAGGTGTAACTCCAACTGTCAGGAAACCTGCTCCCAGGCTCATGGTGGAGGCAACAGCACTCTGTAGCCTTTGGGCCCAGCTCGGGAAGTGGTTTTTGTGACAGGGATCCAGAGAGGCAGTTCAACAGCTCCTGGCGGGCTTGTCATAGAATGCAAGGGGGGTGGAAGTCCTGGGCTTCCCTTTGGATATCCAATCTTCCAAGGAAGAATGGGGAGAGAAGTGGTTCCGTCAACAGGTTCAAGGTCTTCCTCGCAATCAAAGCGCATGGAGGATGTCCAAGCTGAGATGATGCTCCTCCACCTCTGTGTGGTCACCCGGGTGGCCTTTTGCGTTTGATCGTACCTGTCAAAATCTTGGTGGCTTGCCATGCTGCACTGATTCGACACGGCGGTGTGGGAGACGATCCTCCGAATCGCACAGCTTCCAATGGTGTCAGTTTACGGATTAGAGAATAAGGACCTCGAAGTGGTTACCACAGTGGAAGATGCAGGTGTCGTTTGGCTTCCAAGGGAGTAGGATTACTGAGCACCCATAATCGTACTCTGCCGATCCAATATTGCGCTACTAAATCACTGTTCCACACTCTCATTATTTCAGTTTGGCTCCTTCCACTTGATGGCAAGCAACCTGGACTTTCTCTGCATCCTTTAAAGGAGGGTGGAAGAGGAACTACCATTGCCAATTCCTAAAGAACTATCCTCCATGAGTGCGTTGCGGCAGAGCACCGTAGAGCAACACCAGTAATAGATGTATGGTGTAGTTTGTGAGTCGCAGGCGCTGGTGGATCAAAGAGCCTACAATGGTGGCGTTGCATCACAATCTTCAGAGTGGAGGGGAGGTGTGCGGGTGAACCTGGGGTGCTGCCGCCGAGCACAGAGCAGGTGTTGGGCAACGACTATGAGGGGGAGATTGCGATGGCTTCAAGTAAGGGTGCACACAGGTTCTCGTAATCGCGATTAAAGTACTGCGGTTCTACGATTCCTCGTTGTACCCACGATTCCGATTCCATGGGGCAGGAATCGCATCGGGATCACAACGAATTCTTCCCCAGCGAGGGGGGGGGGGTGTGGCTCCCTTCCCTCCCCTCTGTCTCCCTTCCTCCCGGGCCATCCCCAGGTAACGCAGATCTGCAGAATCGCGATGACCTATCTCAAAGTAGTGGGTACCTTGTGTACTCGCGATTCTTTGTCTGTGATGCCTAGACCACACTCAAAATTTCACAACGGTCCGGTTCAAATTTGCATGTACCCAAGTTTGAAACTCGTCTTTGATGTTGCCCCGTCAGCACTCTCGTGACAGAGTTAATTCCACTCATTGTTTGGTATGGTTCATGCAATCGCATTGCTGGCATTCATTTGAGGACGAGGTTGCAATATCCATTCACCGCATGTGCAAGAACTTTTCATTCTAGTTTACTGCCTTTTATGCAGTGTTTGTGTACGCGTTTATCACCGTACCCATCGTAGGTTTTTTTACTCTACACAAATAAATTTCTATATGCGATCCTCAGAAAAAGTATCTTTGCCACCTGGATGCTGCATGCATGATCACAATCATGTCGAAATTCCATTGTTCCATTTTCAACTGCCGATTTTACTTCTCTCAAATTTTGCTTTCCCAAATCACGGTTTGAATTCAGTTCATGAGGTCAAACCGTGAGGTTTTTGGATAACAACACTTTTATCTCTGACAGCCTCCCGCCAGCGGCGAGTTCATTATCAGCGAACCGCCGATAGTGATCAATTGCCGTCGGCATTGGATGGATGGAACGAACCATGCGCTCCATCCGTTCAACCCCCCTCCCCCCCACCCCCCCCACCCGTTCGGCCATAATGCGTAACTGAATGACGACCGGAGGTGTGGGGAAGGGGGGGGGGGGGTGACTGCGGCTTACCGAGGGGGTTGCTCCTAGACAGGCAGCGACATTTCCGCGGACACCACCGACTTGACGAACCACGTCGTCGTGGTTTAGCGCACCAGGCCGATAGTGAGCTCAAAGCATTGAGCCCGCTGTCGGTCAAACGCACCAGACATCGCCTCCCGAGGTGCTAGTTGTCCCGATTTTACACTTAGGTAAAATCGCCGCCTGGCCAAAGTCAGCCATGCACCATGACCCAGGACGCAGACGATGACCCGCCACCACCACCACCAGAGGACGAATCCTCTTCGTCGTCCGGGGATGAAGAAGATGGTGACAAGTGCAAGAAGAAGCCCTCAGTAGTGTGGACATATTTCAAAGTAATCAAGGGGTTCGTGCAGAGGAAGAAAAAATGCCTATTGTGAAACAAGTGGCCAGAGGTCAAAGTAATCAAGGGGTTGGTGTAGAGGAAGGCAAAATGCCTATTGTGCAACAAGTGTCGTGCAGTCGCGGTCTTTGCCACTCGCAGCACACCACGTGAACAGTCGCTCATTTCACAGGTGACAGCCGTTGGGTTGAAGTACGAGTCTCTCCAGCTGGACAGGGAGACCAGGTGTAACTCAACTCTTGACATGTGTGCGCGGGTGTTCAGGTTGCGGGATGTGCTTGAAGGGTGGCTGAAGGGCTATGGACGGGACGGTGCAGTTCTGCTCCCTACGTTTGAGGAGTGGGAGTTTGTTGCATTGGTCATTGTTATTCTGAAGCCGTTCAAGTCCTACACAGACACAACCAGCGGGAGCAAGTATCCTACGCTGCCTCTGGTCATCCCCTTCTACGACAGCATGCTGGACAAGCTGGCAAAGTGGCTGGTAAAGTCAACGGCAGCGCGGAAGAGCAGGCAGCGTGGCAAAGTAGGAAAGCTCAAAAACAGGGAGCTTATGCCTGTCGGCATGAAGGGTGGCTTCACGGACGCCTCCAAGAAATTGGAGAAGTACGCTCGGTTGTGCACCGATCGGCATCTTCTGGCAACGGCATTGGACCAGCGGTTTCGCCTGCAGCACTACCTAATCACGCACAAGCTCATGGGGGTTCTCACGCCGGCCGATCTTGAGGTGCGCGTGACAGAGTTGTTGCGGCCTTATCTCGACAGGGTGGAGGCGGAGCGTGAGGCTGCTGATACAGCAACGTCAACTCATGGCAACACCACCACCACCAACACCAGTGGTGCCGTGGTGAGTCACTTCCGCTGCACATTTCTGCTCAATGCCTAACAAAGTGTACCGACTTTTCACTTGTCTGTCTCTGTTTGTATCCCGGATTCCCTATTTGTAAAAAATGTTTTCTGTGCACTGCATGTGATCATGCTTCAGGTGAACTCACAGCAAGGCTCAAGTGGAGCAGCCTCCGGTGCTGGATCCTCCTCCCAGGTGCTACCCATCACTGTCCATTTTTGTTTGCACAATGCCGCAGTTTCTGTGCACTTGTGGTCAAATGCAAATCTGTTGCATTACCGTGTCTGCAGTTAAAGTAGTGTTTATCTTAGCAGGGCTCTTTTTGCATTCTGCTTCAGTTTCTCTTCAATTTCATATTGTTGCAGCTTTGGTTACACAGCTCAGCAGTTTGTATTTCTTTTGCATGCTCCAGAAAAGGAGCATGCAAAAGAAATACAAACCGCTTGCTTAAGCTTCTAACAAACTGCACCTGCATGCACGTTTGACACACATGAATGTGTGTGCATGCTGCAGGCTGGCACAAGTCGCAGGCTGAGGCCCCGCCCTCCGACAGAGGACAATGAGCTCATGGAAGCTGCACTTGCTGACCCGTACGCCGACATGTTCATGGCGCCACGACCGGCAGAAGTGGAAGATGAGGAGGTGGGCAAGCTGGAGGCGGAGGTCTCAAGGTAGGCTGCCCTCGACAACAAGGAGTAGAAAACCAAGGTGCTGAAGTACTACAAGAAGGTGGCGAAGGCGTTCCCAACGTTCCACCTCGCAGTCATGGACCACTTCGGTGTGCCTGCCATGTTGACACCATCGGAGCAGCTTTTCTCCTTGGGACGCCACATCGTCACCGACTTTCGGCAGTCGCTGGCCCACCTGACCGTTGAAAACCTCCTCACCATGAAGAGATGGATCAACGAGCCGAACTTCCGCCACTTTCCGGTCAGCCCGCATGGGGTCGTGGCGGAGGAGCTCATCGCAGAGGAGAAGAGGATGAACGATCTCCGCAAGAAGGCGGAGTTGGAGCAGTTGGTTGGTCAAGCAGCAAAGATGTTGGAAGGTTTGGAGTTTTTTGATTGAATGACGACGAGGAGATGGAGGATGCAACGGGGAACGATGTGGAGGATGAGGAGGAGAATTAGAGTAGTGTAGTAGGGATAAACTTCATTCCATTGCGAAGCTTCTGTAATTCCACTGAATGCAATGATATTTGACATCTCCACTGGTTGTTGCTCTCAATTGCAACCTGTATGTTGATGCAATGTAATACAATGAATTGCATGTCTCTTTACAGTGCTCAAATCTTCATTGAAAACATGCAGACGATCCATGCATCGTGTCATGTGAAGTCTGGTAGAAAAGAGAACAAATAACATACACGGGTCTTGTGTGCTATGAGACATGAATCTAACATTATGTTAGAAGTGTACAAGTGCAAATAACCAGAGATTTCTGTAACTACATAGGTGCATTTCATAGTACAATAAGTGTATAGGTGGCGAAAACCTGACTACGTCGTTTGAAAATACGGTAAAACATATGTTGTCAAATGTCAGAAACCTGGGTTCCGTCGTTGGTATGGTACATGCAATCACTGTCTCATGACAATGTGGTAGAATCGTCAAGAATCACGATATCCAATGGAATCGTGATACCTGGCTTGGGTATCGCGACTCCGATTCTGCTTCGTGGCACCGCCTCCCGATCCCGATTCTGCTCAGAGAATCGCGATTCAGCATCGGTGTACACCCTTAGCTTCAAGTCACGCCGCTAAGGGAGGGCAGTAGGACAGTATTACTTTTATCCCAACACCAGATTTTCACCTCCATGACCGCCTGCGGCTCAGCCTTTATTAGGGCATTTGGAGCATGTGGGGCTGGATGGGGTGGTGTGAGGCGCAACACTGTGGGAGAAGAGCAAGGGGGAGGTACCCTGTTCACAATGCCGTAAGATAAGATGTGGCCAACATGTGCAGGGGGCACCACCTCACCGTGCAATTGAGCCCAACGACGTACTGCCGCTGCCCAGCGTGAGCACTTTCTTGCATCCACACCTTTCCCTGGTGGACCATGAGTTGGGCGCCATGTGGGTGCTCAACATCACATCTGTGGGCGTGCAGAGGCATAGGGCCACTGGGTCAGGGAAGGTCATTATCGCAGCAGGGAAGGAGGACAACAGATATGTCGCCGAACCGCGGAGGGGGCATTCCCTGTGCGCATCGACTTGGGAGATATTGGGTGGCCCGGGAGATGTATTATCATTATCGCCCACTTAGCGCGATCCGCTTTTCACGTGGGATGCGACTGCGCTCGGCTGAGGCTCTCCAATACAATTCTCAGCGTGCCATTGGGGATTCATCCCAGTGTCCGTCCACCTCATGCATTCGACGTCAGTGCGTGACCGTCCGGCTTCATTGTGTCGCGCATGTCCAGACAAAGGCAACCGTCCTTGCAGAGCTCTCATCAGTGCCTAAGGAGCAGGTGTGGTGTGTCCTAGCACTCTCCGATTTCTGTTGGGTGGGACTCATGGGATTTATCTCATGTTTGGCTTACATCTAAATTACTCTAGCAAAAGGAGGTTGAGTTAATCGACTAGAAAATGTGCACTCGTAGATCAGTGCAAGTTTTTGCGCCGGAAGTCCGACTTCGGGGGGCGAAATCGGACTTCGCCCGGCTCTGCGACGTCGCAGGCGGAGCTTTGCCAGCGAAGTCGTCAAACAGTCACAAACCCCTTGAGCGGGGGGTTTGTGACTGTTCGAGGGGGGTTTGCGGGTAGGTTGGATGGGGGGTCCGAGACTCCCCCTGCGATGGAAGGGAATGTGCTGGGCCCCGCTACCGCGGGGCCCAGCAGATGCCCGCACAAATATAAAACCCAAAACCCACGAATGTAATTCGGGGATGGGTTTGTTCGACGTTTTGGCTTCAAACTAGGGGTTGAACAAGGATTTGCGTGGTGGGAAAAAAATGAAAAGGGCGTTTTCGCTCGATCACGATCGAGTGACAACCCCTTTTTTTTGCGTCAGACATGCAAACCCCCTTGTACGATGTACGGTTTTGTGTTTTGCGCGGGCTCCGCCCGTGCAAAACACAGAAAACCCTAAATCGTACGAGGGGGTTTGCATGTCTGACGCAAAAAAAGGGGGTCGTCGCTCGATCGCGACCTCGCGATCGAGCGTCGACCGCCGTTCTGACATCAGCGAAGCCGATGTCACAACGCGAAGACTTCGTCTCTGATCTCGGCGAGTTTTGAAATCGAGGGCGAAGTTGGAAAGCAACTTCCAACGCGTCATTTTGGCCGATGCACTCGAACTCGAGTGCATGATTTTTAGTCGATTAGCCCTAAACGACCACACTTGATGTAGAATGTGGTTTAAAGAACATTGCCATGCGGCACAAAAGTGGAGAGGCAAAGTGCGGCAAGAGGTGAAAATTGTGCTGGGATCAGAAACTCAGCCTACCATCATGCCAAACACATTGCAGGTCTACCAAAGTGACACATGTGGTAGAAAACTATGCCTAGGAGGTTTGTGAGAGAAGCGAATGTAATTCCTCCCCTGGTTCAATGTCTCAAAAGTTCATCAAAGTAATATCTTCACAGTGCTTTGGATGCTGAGGGTGTGTGAATGATGATATGTTCGTCTTTCTCACATCCTCACAGGAAAAGGCAAGAAGAGAGAGGTGACAGGTGACACATTCACTGTTCATCCACACACCAACCCCCAAGTCTACCTGCCCTGTACTTCATTAGAGGAAATCTCCCTGTGAGCTTGTCATGTTCACATGCGCTTGGAAGTGTCTATACATAAAGTTCTCCAACCCATGCGTAGTATTTGTTGACCTCAAACCCTCTCAAGGAGTTAGAAAGCTGCATCATCTCAACAAATTCGCCTCATGTACACGCATCTTCATCATGCAGCATGTCGAAATATCATTCTCCGTGCATTCAGAGTCTTCCCTCTCATACACCGGTAGCAAACGTGCCGGATTTCCATGTCCCTAGCATATCACCTCGTTCGTTGGGGCTTTTCCTCATCCTAGACTCCAAAGAACTTGCATGTGGCTTCGAGGCTTTTGATGCAAGCGAGGGATCACGAGAGCAGAGTCAAACATCAATGTGTGGGTGCATTATTGCATGTCGCCATCAGTCCATGTGCTATGTCGAGCGTTGGAGGTTGCCATTTGCATGTGAGAAAATTCAAGTTGTACAACTTAGTAGGACCGAGAGGAGTGGGTATCAAGGACTATGCACAATTGTGATGTGGATTAATTGCACAACCATGCAGTTTCAATTGAAAATCGGTACAATTCCGGGTTTCGAGTCCACAGGTCTACGGTTCGACTCCCTAGTGGCAGCTGCAGGCATTCCTGCCTGCCTGCTTCATTGGCAAAAACGGACTCAGGCCCAGCTGCAACCAGTCCGTTGCCACTCTCAGACTCTGGCCCACCCGCAGCCGGTCCGTTGCCAGCTGGCCACGGGCTGGCGCGCGGGCACTGGAGTATGGGCTAGCCACCATGTCGCCCCAGGTTGTTCCACCTGGGCTAGGTCGCCGCCGGCAGGCAGCCAGCGGCCGCCAGCGCCTGCACGTCCAGCATCGAACCAGCGGAGTTCATCCACGTGGGGCACGTGGAAGGGCAGCTCTGGGATTGGGGTGCCATCCGCCGTCCCTCACACTCGCCCCGGGAACTCAGGAGAGAGGGAGAGGGAGAGGTAGAGAGAGAGAAAAAAAAAATCGTCGGCCCAGTGGACATGTACCATCTCTCCACGTCTGTGTGGAAGAGCCTGGAATTGTAAAGCAATATGCTGTCATATATGTATGATATGTCGGGATGGTGTAGTTGGCTATCACGCCAGTCTCACACACTGGGGCCTCCGGTTCGACTCCGGGTTCTGGCACTTTTACTCCTTTCCCACATGTGCACACTCCCACGTTCAAACATAGAACCGTTACGTACCGATGTTCCCACCACCAAGTCTTTTGCCCAAGGCAAGTTATTCCCAACCTGCCACGTAGCTTTTCCACGTCAATCATGACAACAATGACGCCGTAAATCTCCTTCCCCATGCACGTTTAGTCGAGCAAGCATGCTGGCAACTTTGCGTACCATATCAGCAACTGCATAGCCAGCGTTCCGCCTTCACACCCCGAGTTGGTAGCACTGACAACTCGCCTTCGCCTCTATTCAGAGGCATACAGCGTGTCTCAGAGGGCAGCACGAGAGCAGATGTCAGAACGTACGAAGGCTAGCTGGATGAAGCACATGGGCGCAGAAGCAAGACAAGGGGAAGTGACACCATCTCATTCAGTGGGAGCAGAGGAGCGAATGGGTGCCGTGATTGTCGGCGGCCAGCCTTCCCACCGCCTCAAGGCAAATGCAGCATGGAATGAACAATAGCAGAAGGATTGGCAGCATCCGCGGCAAGAGAAGCAGCGGAAGCAGCAGAGGCAGTTACAGAGGAGGTGGTAGTAGCATCAAGGGCGCGGACGGAGAGACGGAGCAGTTGCTGCATCTCTACCGACGTGCAGGAGTGTAGACAAAGGCGGGCAGCTGGGCATGCGACAACCGCTTCTAGAACAAGTTCCCAATTTTTGATGTGCGATATAGTACCGGTTATCTCAAAGCGGTCAGCGGGTGTTTGGTCTAGTGGTATGATTCTCGCTTAGGGTGCGAGAGGTCCCGAGTTCAATTCTCGGAACACCCCTTTTGCGCGGTAGTCTACACACGTCGAAAGTGTTTTTGCAACACTGGAACATTGCTGCCGTGACATCTCAGGGAACCGTGCACGCGTGCGTCGTTCCATGATACTGGTGATGTTGGTCGTCACGTCACACTGAATCTCCAGTCCAAGCTCAAGCCACTGTGTGGCCTGCCCGTTCCCCCGCCCCATTCTCACCCTCAACATGCCCACGCATTACTTTCATCCTGCCTCTACACTGGGTGGTACACTTGAATGAACCTCACACACACGCCTGACTCGCAAGGTGAATATCAAGTTGTGGGGGCCGTGCTTTAGAGTGCTTCAACACGCACAGGCAGAGCCAACCCTTGCTGCTCCTCGTAGATCAGTAAGCAAGTGGATGGTGTTGACGTCAGACCGATGCAAAATCATCACAATCCAGCCGATCCTTCACTGCCTGGTCAGTCACAAGGCCTAACTGAGCCAAGAAGGAAAGCAGCTAGGAAAGCCAGGTTGAGAATTTGGGCAGTAAGAGGACAAGAGCAGCAAAGGCCCAAGGGTGAAAGAGACGGAGAGGAGGAGGAAGGCCAGACTTGGAGACAACAGAAGCGTTCCGTTGACGGGATTTGAATCCAGGTCGCTCGGGTGAGAGCCGAATATCCTAACCGACTAGACTACAACGGAGACATCGTAGCTATGTGAGAGCCCTATCCTTCCAGTTGGACCCTGTGGGAAGCAGGATTGCGCAGTAGCGCACAAGAGCATTAGGTCATTAAGTACGAGATGCAAGGAACCGACTCACGATCGAACTCGAAGCGCCGCTGCGCTAGTGTGGCGTCAACTTGGAGCTCCGACTGCGGAAGAGCACGTGATTGCAATCGCTGTGCCACCTACGGCAGGACTTCCGGTAACAACTTCTGCAACTCGTCGGTTCGGTAAAGGCGTTGGCCGTTAAGTGCACACTCGCCGGGTGCTGCTGTGCTTCGTGATCGGCAACAGTCCAGAAGATGAGAACAGCGCAGAAGCAGTTGTGACGCCCAAAAAGTGAGCCACTGGATCTGGTGCCTATATTGAACGCTTGCTACCGTAGGCCATCGAGAACACAGCACTGCGTAAGTAGAGCGTCCGTCAACCCTTGAACAGGGGCTGTCGCGGGTGAGGCGGGCGCGATAATCAGAGGTACGAGGCACGTAGGTGGCGGAGACCGGCTCTTGCTGCGCTGCAAACATCACGATCATGATCTCGCAGCACGCAAAGACACAAAGACCGACCTTACTGATTCGCCAGGGCATGCCTGTGCTCGGATCACGCAACTCCATGCGATCCCAGCAGCCCCCAGCACGGCTGACAGCCGGCACTAAAAAGCTACTGGCCGAACGAGGAGTTTCCTGCATCTGCAGACAATGCCCGTGGAGTCCTGTGCCGTAAGTCGTGCTGTTCACAACGTATGCGAAGTGGGACTGGAATTCTGCAAAATCCTCGTTTCCGTCTTGAGAGGGCGAACATGGAAAACCGACTTGCGACCTCAACTCGGGGGGTGCGTGGCTGTGCCATTGCCAGCATTGCCAGGCTGTGCCTGGCAATGCTCAAGCGAACGTGCGTGAAACTGGTCACGCGTTCGATGACGTCATCGTGATGAAAACGGCGACGTTCTTTCAGAAACTCGACGTAGAAATGCAGTTCATACTTCGCAAACGTCGCCTGGTCGTCTCGAACCCTACAAGATTCCTAGAATCTGCAATCTACCATGCATTTGACGGTGCCCGAGAAGGCAATGCTGATTGAGCCTAACCACGCATGTTGTCTCAAGCATGGCCAGGCACATGCGAGCAGTGGAATTTCGAGGACCAGAGACACACACAAGCTGACGAGTGTGTACTCTGAACGAGAAAAACAAAAATCGTGCAGCGATCAAACAGGATTTTAGCCGCACTTCGTCAGAGAAACCAGCACGGACCGATGCAAAAACTGCAGAATTTCGGGTCACAACCATGCAGTGAAAACAAATCTTCCAAAAAACGGAGACATTCTAGAGCATCTGGGGACCTACGCGGCCAGCGCAGGATCACGCACCAACCGCGCTTGGACAGGCAGCGGCATGGGACACGTGACCTGCCCAAACCCTTCGGGTTTCAATAGATCACCGTGGGTGAACTTGGGGATTGACATAATGTTTTAAGAGATATAATAACAAATGTAATAGCCAATATATCTGCACAAGCATGAACATAGACCTGGCGTGTCCAGAACTTAAATATTGGAGAAGCTGTATCCAGGAAATTAGAAAACAGAGCGCCATATCCATTTCGATGGCCATGACCATTCTCGCGACGGCGAGGGTGACACATCACCCAACTTGTTGCGCTCGATCGGTGACTTGGGTTCCCTTTCAACACATGGGGTATTTCAGACCACCCACAAAAACCCCGAGAAAACCTTTCAGTAAAGTCACAAACCCTTCTGGAAATGAGCTTGCGGTTTTTCTTTGATGTCTGACGACATCAACATGTTGTCGCCGGATGACAACATAGCTTGCTCATTTGGGCACATGGTGCTTTTCTGCATGGTCCCCGGATATAGCGTTCATAAAGATAAAAAAAGTTATGAATTTGGATATGGTATGTTTAATGTGTGAAACATGGATATACCTTTAGCTATCGAGAATCCTGTGGATATGCGGTCACTTCCCCGTACAGTAACCATTCTAAAAGGTCTTTCAAAGGATAAGAAAAGGGTTCATATGACTATAATGTCCGCAGGGACAAAATGGAGACACTCCACAACAAAAATATGAAGAAGGGGCGAATTCCTTTTAACAAAACTCTGGAATTTTTTTCTTCTGTGGGTTACCCACCTCATTGGGAGAACAGACTGGAATGCCCATTGTTTAGACGGGATTTCACACCTTCCCCACTCTTTTTTCTTTCCAAAAAAATGAAAGAACATGCGCCCGGCACCCACGGTTAGCTATACGATTCCGATACGCACTTTGGTTTGCGGTAGTTCCATTCCGTAAACACCGCGAAACATAGGAACGGGCCCACGGCCACCAACTTCTCGCTTCTTTCAATCCACCACTCTCGTCTCTCTAGCAACTTAAATCTCACTCCCTCCCCTTGTCCCTGCTCACCATTGACGATGAGTGGGTGATGCAAGGGGGAAGGCATGAGGCCATCGGCCTCACCCTTGCGACATCGAGGATTCGCTCCCAACCAATATTTATGTCAACGAATGGATGATGGGAGAAATCGGTCACGCGACCAATACAAAGCAAAAGTTGGACAAGGGGGGGAG